>PISX010006475.1:0-97122 GCA_004024625.1 Mellivora capensis
TTTTTTTACTTTTCACATTTGTTGTTCCTGAAATGGGGGGGGGGGGTTTGTAGTCCATGTCTAAAACCCTCCCCAGCCTCATGATCATTCAAAAGAAACTATTTCTTACCAGAGTAATTAAAGTTTCACAGTTGTAAGGAGTCTGGGGAATACAAAATTATTGTTTTTAGTGCCTCAGTTTTTTGTTTTTTTTAAAGATTTTTATTTGTTTATTTGACAGACAGAGATCATAAGTAGGCAGAGAGGCAGGCAGAGAGAGAGGAGGAAGCAGGCTCCCCGCTGAATAGAGAGCCCGATGTGGGGCTCCATCCCAGGACCCTGGGATCATGACCTGAGCCAAAGGCAGAGGGCTTTAACCACTGAGCCACCCAGGCGCCCCAAGTGCCTTGGTTTTTAATTGGAGTAACTGACACCACTGAAGGGAAAATACAAAAACTCCAAAATAAAATTGTTGGGAGACAATTCTTCAGGATTTTGTGAAAATCCTCTTTTTATATATGTAGGCATATCACCCAAAAATTTGTAATGAAAGGATTATTCCTCAGGGAAAGAATTTATGATGTGCTCTTTAAAAATGATGAGAGAGTAGTAGTATAAATTGAATATCTCAATATTTTCTTTAAATGTTAAAAAGTATTGAACATGACAAACACAATTAACAACACCATGTATCATTTGTGGGGAGGGAGAGGGAGAGAAGGAGATGGAGAGGGTTAGGGAGAGTGTCAAAAAACTCTCCAATTGGATATTTCCCTCCAGTCCTGTGCATGGTTAGTTCAGGCAGTAGCTGCTACTCTCACAGGAAACAAATGGATGAGATTTGGATCCTGGGATGGAGGGAGAGGGCGGGTCTGGGGCAGAGATGGTTAGTGCTGCTTTAGGGAGGCTCTATCCCTGGCAGGGAAAAGATTGCATGACCTCTTTGAAGATGAGGAGGGGTTACTGAAAACACCCATCAGATGGGAGTGGGGTTGGGTGGAAGGTGGTTTGTTGGGGGTCATAGAGGAGGAGCAGAGAATAAGGAAAGGAAGCTCAAGGGATGGAAAGGAAAAGGAGAGGGATCTATGAGGGAGGAAGGGGAATTTCTTGAGGTGGCCTGGTGTCCAAAGAGGACACAGGCTTTGAAATAAGGAGGCTTGATTTTGACCCTTGGTTCTGTGAGCCCATTTGGGGTCTTGTGTAAAATGAGATGGTAAAATGGCTATTGTAAGACTGGGGTGACCGTGATGAGAAGCACAGTTCTTTGCAAACTGATTGCTGAGATCAGTGCTAGTCCGACCTGAGCAGTGAGAAAGAGGGCGGTGAGGAGGGAGGTGGTACAACAGGAAAGAGGAGTGAAGGAAGGGCAAGGGCAAGGAGAGAAGAAGAGAAGGAGGTGGAACTAGGGAAGAGAGAGGGGGATATAGAAGAGAAGTTCTCCTGTGGAATCACAGAAGATAGAATTTCTTGTTTGCTTTGTTTTCTGGATCACACGCCACATGCATTTTAGTTCTCCCCCTATAAAAAGTTTCAGATAATAAAGTGTTTGGAGCTCACACCTTTTTCAACAAGAGAAAAACTTATGCTGAATTTGTTGAAAAGCATGTTCTACCATTTTGGAAACAGCTGATCTGAGGATTGAATTTAATCATTCGTAGCATTGCTGTTTTGGATAGTTCCCCGGAGGATGAAGTTTGGGGCAACAGAAGGCAGGAACTGAAGTGATATTTCAGAGCTATATTGCCAAACACATTTAGCCGGAGTACCCTGTGCATCTGTAACTTGATAACATTTTCAACGGCATCTGCTCTCTGACTGCACATTAAAAACAAAAAACAAAAAACAAAAAAACCCAAACTTGTTCTGGAAAGAATTTGTGGATGTTAACAAATATTAGGTGGAGAACCGGAGCCTGGGTGAGAGTGATGTGTTCACATAGGCAGAGAATTTGCAGTTTACATGCACAGCCTGCAAGTGAAACCGTTTAATGAATGGAACAATGAATGCATAATTTCATTATGAGTCATCACTATTAAAATTAAAAAATTGATAGATACATAACAAGAAAGTGTAGCTATCTGTTCCAGATACAAGAGCTAATTATATTTTGGAGTATATAATTCATGCTCTGAGTAACTGCTTTTCCTTTGTTGTGACTACTTTTCTAGGAACAACAAGAAAGTTACTGTAGAAACCACTTCCTTCCTGTTATATTTCTGTGAATGCTGAAGCTGACTCACACTGAAGTCCAAGTTTAGATCCTTGAAGAGGCACTCTCTAGTATAAACGTGAAATTTTGGCCCTAGAAAATCATGACAAGAAAAAAATTGAAGACAATCTGACATTTAAAGCACACGTCTGATTTCCAAGACAGTGAAATGCCTTGCCTTGGTCTACCTCACTCTTCATGAAGATTTTCCTTTTGATTAGAGATTAAAAAAAAATTCAGTAAGGAAATGATAGTTTCTAAAACTTTACATTTATAAATATTCACAGACATCATATTTGATCAGTCAGAACAAAGTTGTTGGGAGGCAGGGCAAATATGAATTGTCCCATTTCCATCTGGAGTGACTGAGGGTGAGGTAGGTCAAATGATTTCCCCAAGATCACTTCGCCTGCAAGTAGGTCTTCTAATGCACAATCCAGACAATTTTTACTTCATGGAAGTTTACACCTAGCTCTGAATATTTGTCCTGAAATATTCAGAAATAAAAGCACCAGAAGAATCTTTTTAACCTTTATAAAATATAAATTGGAGCTTCCTTCCATACTTTTTTCCTTTCTGGCATATATTCATGCTGGGTTTTTCACTTTTTTGGTTTTGTTTTATTTTGTGGCTCTTTATGTTTTTAAGGTAGAGTTGGTAAACCTTTTTTAAAAAGATAAACTATAGATTTCTACAATTCTGCCAACTACAGAATGGACACTGACTCTAATTTCCTGTGAATGGCAGCAGCAGTCAAACATGACTCTCTGATCTATGGGCCTGGAAGCACAAATCCACCTAGTAAGGCCATGATTTGGGTCATTTTTCTGAAATTTTTAAAAAGATTTTATTTTTATTTATTTATTTGACAGACAGAGATCACAAGTAGGCAGAGAGGCAGGCAAAAAAGAGAGGGGGAAGCAGGCTCCCTGCTGAGCAGAGAGCCGGATGATGTGGGGCTCAGTCCCAGGACCCTGAGATCATGACCCCAGCCTAAGGCAGAGGCTTAACCCACTGAGCCACCCAGGCACCCCTATCTTTCTGAATTTTTTATTGCATTTCTGTCTGCTTAAAAATTAGAGAAAGTTCTGCAGAAACTCCTATCCCCTTCCGTCCGCACTTAGTCCTTTTTCCAGATTGCCGTAAATGGCCATTCTCTATGCTTGTAGTTGAAATGGGAAGAGGAGCTAGGAGATTATATAATACATGTGCCTCAGTGAATTTATTTGAATTTTCAGAATAGGAGAAAAAATCCTCTCTACCATGCCCCTCCTAGCAAACACAGATAGAGATGCCCGAGCCTCGCCTGGATGCCCACGAGAGAGCACTGGCACAAGCTAGTTTCGCCAACTTTCTGAAGCCATCATTCTTTGGCTGAGCCGTTGCATTTGCAAGACAGCTTACTGGGGCTGCATTTCCATCCTTCTGAAGGCTGTCAGAGTATTGGACATAAATCAGCTTAAAAATAAACCATAAAATAGAACATTGACAATTGGAGTTTTATTTCATTTGGATTTTCCTACTTCCCAGGGCCTAGCTGCAATTTTCCTGCTTACTGAAACAGGTACTATAGCATGGTAACACTCAGGGCTTAGAGGATCTGTGTGCAACCAATGAGAAGATGATCTCTACTTGCCATGATTATCATTATCATTATTATTATTATTACGACTTACGGTGCTGTCATAGTACGTACACCGTATAGCATTAGATGCAATACCTCCTGCTTTCAGTGTAAGTTAATTGGAAGACCTCTGTCTTAAAAACCAAAGGAGACAAACAAATTCCTTTTATGCAGAAGACTCCAAGATTCAGTACAAAGGACAAAGATTTGCATGTATGTTGATGTTTATACTCATTTGTATATTTTAACAACTCACTTTATGTGGCTAGATTTTTAGGGTGGGGAAAGAAAGACTAAAAAAAAACACTTGAACATTGACTGTAAAAGGTCCTGTTTTATAGAACCACAGCAAAATCCTGATAAATCTCTTACACATTTCCTAGCTGGAAAATTTCTAAATGCTTACTCGGTGTCAGACTAGGAAACTTCTAATAAATATTTCCACATTCCATAATTTACTTTGACTAAGAATCAGCAAAATGGATCTCAACAAATACATTTGTATCCTGAAATGTATTTATGGAGTTACATTTATCAAAGGTGTCCTAACAAGTTTAGATATGACAGTGGCTTCACTGCATGTCCCCCTCTTCTCCTTAAATACAAAACACTGTTCAGTTCTGGTGACTCTGCTGATGATTTAAAAAAGGACATAAGCTTGTGATTACAAAATTGGAGTATATAGAAATTGTAAACAAAAGTGTCCCGTGATCCTATAATCCACAGGTGATTTCTACTAATAGTTAAAAAACCAAGATTATATTGCATATGTGCATTTGCATGTTAATTTTCTCCTTCAGTTTATAACATTTTCAATGTTATTTTGAAATCTTCAAATCTTTTTCAGGGATGCATAATATTTTGTCATATGGATCTTCTCTTATTTAAAAAAAAAAGCCCGTTATGGAACATACAAGTTATTTGTTTTTTCTTTAACATAATGCTTTACTGACAGCCTTTTTACGTAAGTCTTGGGCTACATCTCTGGCTATATGTATTTAGGACAGATTTCCACATCAGTATCATTGGCCTGAAATGTCTGAACATTTCAAAGGCTCTTGGTGTGTTGCTAAGCTGCTCCCTTCAAAGTTGTACCATTTTCAAGGTTCCACCGCGTCACGCCCTCCCCATGGCAGGGTAGTCCTTGTGGTGTGAAGAGGGGACTTTGTTCTTCTCTTTTTCACACAGAGAAGTTTATTTCCCCTTCATTTTGCTTGTGAGACTGAAGCAGAATTCAAGAGCCCAGTAAAAAGAGGGAAAAGGAAGGATGCAAGGAAGAGGGTTATTAATGTGAGAATTTTTGTTTCAATTTCCTGAAGTGGAAATGTTTTTATTCTCATCATGGGGGTGGGGAGGGAAAATGAAGAATTTTTGCCACATCTAGGGCTTACATTTCTGTTGTTCTTACTGCTCAGAGGAGAATCTCTCCCCAGCCGTAGCCTTTAAAGCCTAGGATATTCCTACCTCCAAGAGATGCTGTTGTAGTCACAAATCCACAATTTAAATCTGCTGTATCTTTCTGAAAATCAATTTGCTTAAAGATTTTGGAGGCAGGAGTTTTGAATTTTCATGTTCTGTAAAGTTTTTAGCACAGGTATAAATAAGTAGAATTGCTTTTCCAACATCATTAAACCTGGAATTTTTTAGATAAGCTCAGCAAACACAATATTTTTATGAAATGGAAATCAGTGGAAATCTGGAACTTTCTTTGTCTTCAAGGAACTCTTGAGGCATTCGTCAAAATGAACAGAGACAATACCCTTCTTGAGAACAAGTGATGCTAATACAGAAAGATGGGAGCATATGATTTCTTGGTAAGGAAGAGGAGAACTTTGTTGCTTGTTATATGAAAATGGAGTTTGTTACCTTTCTAAGAATTCAGTAGTTCTTACATGTCTCACATACGAATCAGATAAACATCCTGCCAAAATTCCGTTCAATCAAATCTTAACTTATGCAGGAGTTCATATTTTAATTCCTGCCACTGAAGTAACTCAGATTGTGTGTGTACGGGGGGCAGTGGTAGATAGATTTTAATGCTATTCCTAATTTGTCTTTTAAAAAGTATACTAATTCTAAAATTGTTTTCAATTAGGATCACTGACTGGTAGTTAAACAGGGTATATGTTCTTTTTAAGTGAGCCCGAAATATCAGAAAGTATACAAGATAAGGAAGGAAATTCAGAATAACCTGAAATCATTGAGACATGTGTCAGAGCCAACATCCCTAAAGCTCACCACAAAGCATTCGACAGCGACAAGGCTGATAACATTACCCAACTATGTCTGGTAAATGTATAATAAAAAGTCAGTCAGTCAGTCAAAACAAAAGTATAGAATACACAAATCCTTGTTTAAAACATTGGTTTATTACTATGGAGATGAAAAATGACCTTTTCTCTTGTGCAAGACAACACTGGGTAAGCATTCCATAAAGTCATCACTTTGGCAGGGAAATTTAAATACCAATCATACAAGTTTAGAAGGAAAAACTCCCCAGAAATTTGTCACCTGAAAGCAAAGTCTTGGTTAGATTTACTATAATGCATTGCATTATAAAAATCAAGCAGGCCATTCAAAAGAGCTTGATGTTATCTTGAAGTTCAAAACATCATCTTTTCCATTTTCTTTGGAGGATGAAGCTTATGGAATAGAAGATAATTTGGTAAAATTTTAACTATGGACATGGCCACATGGCTATTTGTGAAAATTAGAAAAAAAACTACCCCTTCATTAGGGCATTTGTGAACAACCTACTAGAAAATTGTACTGATAAGTAGAAAAAAAATAACTCAGCATTTCTATGAAATGAATGGTAGCCCCATGATCATAGAGTAGAAACCTAGCATGACCACATATGGTGGCTTTGTATATCTGAACCAAGAAGAGGTAGCATAGGAAATATAATGTTGTAAAATTTGTGTCTAAAAAGAATGAGATTAACCCTACTGTTTTTTTTAATAAAAAATCAAGTTATAATTGATATACAACATTACATTAGTTTCAAATGTACAATATGATTCAATATTTGTATATATTGCAAAATGATTACCAAAGTAAATCTAGTTTATGGCTGTCATCATACATAGTTAAAGAATTTTTTCTTGTGATGAGAAATTTTAAGATCTACTTTCCTAGCAACTTTCAAATGTGCAATACAATATTAATAAAAGTAGTTGCCATGCTGTACTTTATATACCCATGACTTCTTTTATAACTAGAAGTTTGTACCTTTCAACTCATTTACCAATTTTTGCACATGCCCCTCCCCCCGCCTCTAGCAACTATCAGGGTGTATCTATAAGCTTGGCTATTTTTGTTTTTAGATTCCACATGTAAGTGAATGATATGGCATTTGTATTTTTCTGTCTGACTTATTCACTTAGCATATAATGCCCTTGAGGTTTATCCATGTTGTCACAAATGGCAAAAATTGATTCTTTTTTTATGGCCAAGTAGTATTCCATTGGTATACACCACATTTTCTTCATCTATTCATCCATCAATGAACACTTAGGTTGTTTCCATATCTCAGCTATTGTAAGTACTGCTACAATGAACAGGGGGGTGTGTATATCTTTTTGAGTTAGTATTTTCATTTTCTTCTGAAAAATACATAGAAGTGGAATTGCTGGATTATATGATGGTTCTGTCTTTTGAGGAACCATCAGAGTAGTTGTACCAATTTACATTCCCACAGACAGTGCAGAATTATTCCTTTTTCTCCCCATATTCAATAACAAGAAATTGTTATTTCTTACCTTTTTGATAGCTCTTCTAACAGTTAAAAGGTGATACATCATTGTGGTTTTGATTTGTATTTCCCTGATGATGAGTGATGTTGAACATCTTTTCATGTGCCTATTGGCCATCTCTATGTATTTTTTGGAAAAATGTCTTTTCAAGCCCTCTGCCCATTTTTAAATTGGATTGTTTTTGTTATTGAATGGTAGGAGTTCTTTATATACTTTGGATATTAACCCCTTATCAGATACATGACTTACAAATATCTTCACCCATTAAGTAGGTTGCCTTTGCATTTTGTTGGTGATTTTCTTTCTTGTGTGAAAACTTTTTAGTTTAATGGAGTCTCACTTGTTTATTTTTGCATTGGTTACCTTTGCTTTTGGTATCAAATCCAAAAAAACCATTGCCAAGATCAATGTCAAGGAGGTTACCATCTATGTTTTCTTCTAGTTGTTTTATGGTTTCAGGTTTTACATTCAAGTCTTTAATCCATTTTGAGTTTATTTTTGTATATAGTGAACTCTACTCTTTTCCTTATATTTTCATGATTAACTTGGATGTTAATAATTATTCATTTTTATTTGATACTTTATTTGTGATAGTAATATCTGTGATATTAATTTGAAAATTAATGGTAAAATACATAATGAGCAAATATTTAGCTAGCAAAGTGTTTAGCAAAAACAGTAACAAGTATAAAAATATATAGCTGAAGAGGAGATTCTAAGACTTTATATGGGAAATGAGTGCAGTTCACTTCTGCTCCATTCCTTTGTCCCATCAACTAATTAGTTCTGTGCAGATAGGACTTTAAGCTCCATTGGATGTCCTGTGGAGAAAACTCCAAGGAATGGATGCTGACATCTAGATGTCATGGGGTGGGGACAAGAAAACAGCATGTCCTGGAAGGCATGACCCATGGGACCTATGAATGCCTAAGGAAGGTCCTTGTTGGAATGTTTGTCTTTTATATTCCAAGGAAAGGAACAGCAAAACATGGAAGTTGACCCCTCTCTGGCCCTGAGTACAAAGTTATTTGAAAGCAAGAATGTCTCTTTTAGGAGCCCAAGGCGGTACTCCCTGCCCTCTTCCTATACCAAAGGCCTATGGGAGTAGAGACCACCTGCCCAGGAGTGCTGCTACTTGGATTCTCAAAGGATCATGTGTAAGCCCCAGTTGGCCAGTAGAGAAAATAACAAATCCCTAAGAGAATTTAGCAGTTAGAGAGAAAAAGATAATTTCAAACAAACTGAATAATGATGAATAAAATAGAGCTTCCAGAGGAGACAGATGATAATATATTTATTCAGAGAAGGAGAGGCACATGAGCAAGAGCACACTAAATACATGATTTTCTATCCGAGCTATTTTCCTGGATATTGAAGAGGCTTGGCTGTTCACTATTATGATGCAAGAGCAAGTGAAAGATATATTCAAAACACAGAAAAAAACACAGATATAAGACTTGGGTACAAGATAAATTCAAAGCACAGAAAAAAATAAACACAGATATAAGACTTGGGAATTTAACTAGAAAATTAAAGAGGTTTAAAAACAAGGGTTACAGGGGCAGAAGATGGAAAAGTCGAAAAAGAGACAATAATTTTTTTTTAAAGTACCAAGAAATTGTTTTCCTTGAGCAGAAGAAAGATTTGAAATCTGTTGCAGGCAAAACTCACAGTATTTTCTCATGATTTTCTTAAAATTGTAGTACCCCAGTGGATCTTTCTTTAATAAATGAGTATGTATTGAAAGAACCAAATGATCAATGGAGGCAGGGAAAGAAGACATGGTACATAGTGACAGTTGATGTGCACAATCGCACTTGCACAAACATACCCACACAATTGGATAGGGAAAGGCTGACCGGCAATACATTGTCAAAGTGCCCTGTGAGGACACTTGAAGCAGAATGGTCATGCTGAAAGGAATTCTGATAAAAGCCTGGAATAGACAGGGAAAGAGAGGATAAGTAGAAGCATTCTGGAGGACTCCTTCTTGGGGAAAGGAGGAGAGAGTCAAGCATTTTAAAATCTCCTATTGAAGAGGACAGGGAAGGAGACAAGTTGATGAGGAACATAGCATCTCGGTTGTTGAAACAGAATGTTCTGGTGGGAAAATATTTAGTATTTAAAAATAGTGAGGAAAGGCAAGATAGTCATTGATGGAATGAAATAGTACAGTAAAACTCCCAAACAACAAAAAAGTCCATCACGCTAAATAACAGCATGATTAAACTAGCAAAAATTGGAAAAAGAAAAAAAACAATATTAAATAAATAAGATAAAGTGGAAAGGAAGGCGTAAGATTTAGTGTACTGGTTATTTTATTATTTGTAAATAGAACTTTTCCTTTAAAAGACTAAAACTATCAGATTGGGTTAAAAACAAATTCAACTCATGTATATACTATTTATAGGAAAATAAAATTTAAGTTATAAAGACTGAAAATGAAGAGGTAGAAAAAGAGATATTAAGCACATATAAGCTGAAAGAAATTGGGGGGGAATATGAATGAAAGTCAGTGTATTGAAACTTAAAAACACTATACAGGATAAAACAAAACATATCATAAAATGATAATTCTTTTTTTTTAATTTTTTAAAAGATTTTATTTATCCATTTAACAGAGATCACAAGCAGGCAGAGAGGCAGGCAGAGAGAGAGGAGGAAGCAGGCTCCCTGCTGAGCAGAGAGTCTGATGCGGGGCTCCATCCCAGGACCCTGGGATTAGGACCCGAGCCAAAGGCAGAGGCCCCAACCCATGAGCCACCCAGGTGCCCCTAAAATGATAATTCTTGAAGGAGTGATTGTCATCAACCTATATCTATTCTCTTATCAAGTATAAAACATAAATCAGCAAATTCATAAAACAAAAATTATTAGAAATCCAGGGGAACATTTTTAAATGTTTTAACAGGGGATCTTATTTTAACTGATTGACAGTACTCTAAAAATTGGATAGACAGAATATACCAAAAAAAAAAAAAAAAGTAAAGCCATGCTGTCCTTTTTGCCTTTTGTGCCTGCTCATGCCTCTTTCATTGTCACCTGAGCAAGTCCTCATGTTTAAGACCCAGCTCCTCCCTGCCGTAAAGGCCCATGCATTTCTCTAATACTGCTCTGGAGAAATGCTGTGTGAACACAGAAATGTGGTCTGGTTTTCCTTTGTGCATCCAGGGTCTAGCCCTGTACCTGACACACACAGCATGTGCAATAAAGTTAACTGAACTCCTGAATGAAGAGATGAGTCCATGCATACTGTGGATTCCATTACTCGGCTTCCTTTGCTTTTGTCCTCCTTAGTGACAGTGATGGGGGTAACTTTCTGCCGAGAGGCCCATTCACAATGACAAAACCTATGCCTTTGCAGATAAGATGACTTTTGTTTTATGAACCACACACACAATTGCTGAATGATGCTGTGAATGCATTTTACTTATGTTCCACTTCCAGAACTGCCAACCATGTCCATATCTGCAAAATTATTCATTCCTTTGGCCATTGTGTGATCACAGTATGGGGAGTCAGAGCAGGGGCAGAAGAAATGTTTCAGAAGTTCTGTTAAGTGACCCAGAAGATGTCTTTACCTTGCAGATGGTGTTTCATATGGATTTTCTAGTGTCCTGCTGGGAAGCCTTCCTTGGCTGATGACTCTTTGAGCATTTGGACAACCATTGCCTTGTAGCATATACACCTTAGTACTTGAACTGCATTTCCTGAGATTGTCTAGGGGGATATTAATCTTGAATGGATTCAGGGAAGTTTATTTGGTGAGCTTGACTCTGCAGCTGTTAGAACTGCTGCTTCTGTAGGATTTTTTTTTTTTTTTTAATTCTAGCTTCTGCCATCTGCCAGCACAGCCCAGGTGTACAGGATTTTCTTGTTCTGCTGTAAACATGACTCTGCCATCCCCTTTATCTGTCTGGTCATTGGTTATATCAGACGGTTGATGGTTTGACTGACCATTCCTCAGAACATCTCCTCTAGATATTACTACTCTAAGGGGAATGGAGAATAGTTAAAATGCTTGACAATTAGCAGCTTAGGTTTAATTGCTTTCTTCTAATTTCAGTCAACTTTCACAATTTTTAGTCCATGTAATTCATACTCAGTTGTTCAGTTTATTTGGATGTGTAAAATGTGCCACAGGGAAATAAACATCATAGTCCTCTATCTTCAAAACTCATGTTAAGTACCAGGTTCTCAGGGCTCCTCTGAGTCTATCAGAATGAGTTAGGATTTCCTCTTCTTCTTCTTCTTCTTCTTTTTTTTTTAATATTTTATTTATTTATTTGACAGACAGAGATCCCAAGTAGGCAGAGAGGCAGGCAGAGAGAGAGAGAGGGAAGCAGGCTCCCTGCTGAGCAGAGAGCCTGATTCGGGGCTTGATCCCAGGACCCTGGGATCATGACCTGAGCTGAAGGCAGAGGCTTAACCCACTGAGCCACCCAGGTGCCCCAGGATTTCATCTTCTACTAATATCTGTATTTTATTATGTGCCTCGTTTAATTGTAGTTGTTTCTATCTCTTTTACTGAGAGGTGGAGTTGGGATGGATACATCACTTAACTGTGCAACCTCATTTATCAATACAAGTGACAAGTTCTTAGAAATTAGCAGATGCTCAGCAGAGACATATAGCTTGACTAATCTGCTACCATAATTTGAACTTGTATCCACTCTGGTGAGTCCTCAAAGAGTACAGGAAAACAGTGGTAGGGAATACTGTAATAGGAAACTTTCAGTAATGCTTCTGTAGAAGGCTAGTTTAGATGTAAGAGCATTGGATTTATAGTTGGAAAATCTATTTTTCATTGGCATGGCTACCATTTTTTAACTATGGCTCCTTGGAAAAGTTGTGCACATTCAGCTTTCCTGTCTGTCATATGGAGATATTAATATATCATGGCCACCTCAGAAAGTGTTGTGAGAACCAAATAAGAGGATATTTGATAAAATGTGGAACACTAGGCAGAAGAAAGCTGTTGAAGTCGTTTCTGCCCATTTTGATATATCCAATGTACCCATGTATGTCATATGATATTAATTTTTTACATTTAAATACTATTAGAAAAATTATTTGTCACACCAGCTATATTCAGCATTCCAAAAGAGAGTATGAAAGTGATTTGCCTTCTGTGCCTAACCAAGGCTTTAGGAATCTTTCAGAGATGGAAATATGGCAGGTTACCAAAAAAAATAATAATAATAATAATTGGAGCGTTCTTATGCAAAACTAGTTGCTGACTCTCTTTAGTTCTGAAACTAAATGGGAATCCTCACATTCATATATTGCAGAATGCATCTGACCAAATCAGGCGTCTATGTAAGAACTTTATAGAGTAATTCCAAAGGAATATCACACTCTTGCCCTCCTTGATAAAAGAATTCACTTGGTTTTAAGGAGACCCATATGGCTTTTAGGAAGTTGCTTCAGCTTCCCCACTTTCTGCATATTCTCCTGGGCTTCAGAATTTGCCCACAGGCCTTCCATTTGTGGAGGGATGGTTTATTGATTAAGCACTGTCTCTCTGACAACATGTAGAAAGACTTAGAAAACTTCAAATTTTACTTCCATTTGAGAGTCCCACAGCCACTACTTGCTTTACTAATTTCCCCAAAGTCTTCAAATAGCAATTACTGCTGTACCTTTTTTGGGATAATCAAAAGCAGCTTAGAGATTGAATTATTCACCTCTCTTCTGGAAAATTTGGCATACAGGACCTTTATTGGGACCTTATACTGCTCTCTTCATCATCTAGGACAGGCATTTTTTGGTCTAAGACCTTTAATTAATTTTATGCCAACTGACTGTAGTTACCCCAAAGTATTAGAGGCTAATTTGTTTCTTTAATCTGAAAAAAAGATTCAAGGTCTATTATAGTGATGGCAAGGTGGTTGGCAACATGATGTCTGGAAGCTATGGTTACAGCATCCAGAGGCATCTGGCATTTGCTAATGTCCCTATAGAACTAAGTAAAATAGGACAAGTGGAAGTTGACCATTAGGGAAAAATTACCCAGTAGTCATCATATAGGAACACTTGAAATTGATGTAACCATCCAGAAACTGGCTTCAGAAAAAGGTCGAAAGGATGAAATTTGAAAAAGACCTTCAGCAGGCAACCAAATTATGTTTACTATATGACTGTACCCAAAACCATAATCAGTTTCAGGGGGAATACAAGAAACCATGAATTCATTTCAAAATCATCAAAATGTAGACTTAAAATCTTAGTAAAATGCTTTTTAACTCTTTCCTAAAATTTTTTTAAACTTAAAATTTAATTAAAAAAATTTTTACATCTCATTCTCATATTGTCTTTTTCAATTACAAGTACTTAGTGTTCTATAACCAATAAACTAAAAGCTGAAAGTAATAAAAAGAAATACAGACCCGTTCTTTGGAAAAGAACAGAGAAAGCCAACTAAAGGGCAGAAACCAAAATGGAGTAAAGATGGACCCAAAGAAAGATTTGAAAAATTTGACACATTTCTTGACTGATCTCTTTGAGATGTCATTGATTCAAATGTTACCCTAGTCACAAGACTTCATTCTACTGAATATTACTTGGTGCATTCCTAGGCTATCATTATTTTCAAAGATCATTCTCTGGTTATGTTTCTTGTCCAAAAAGTTGTGCTGACTTATATTCTAGGACACTATCATAGGCACCTGTTGTAGATGGGATATTAGCCCAATTAATGGGAATTATTAAAAGTCTGGGAACATGAGTGAGATAAAATGGGAAATTATAGGCCTGTAACTCTAACTTCAAGGGGAAACTATTATAAAATTCATTTTTCCAGAACTGTAGTACTGATATAAAATTTAGCCTAGGAATACCTGCCTTCAAATCTGAGTTTTGCCGCTTACTTTCTCCCAAATTACAGCAAGCCTCCCAACTTCTGGCCTCTCCTCTATTAAATGGGACCTCACAGAGTTACCATGAAAGTTCAGTTATGTGATCTTTCTAATAATTTCTAAGGTCTTTCTAATACTCTAAAGTACATATGCTTGTTAGCATTATGGTTACTGTTCATCAATATCAAGCTCTCCTTGAAAAACCTAATCTTATTTAGGCAAGAGGACAGTTTTACTTCTTATAGATGTCCTTTCCCTTGACCTTGGTAATGTTTTTAAATTGATCTTTGTAATGTAGTATCAACTTTTATGGAATTATGGCTAAGAACAGGCACAGTTCCCCAATATGTTTCTGGCATCTGACCAGAGTCACAATCTGAAAATGATTCTTGAAAATAAACGGTAGTCCAGGGATGGAACAAGCGATATCCAGTAGGAAGAAGTACTGGGACCAGGGTAAGTCACATTTCAGTCAACGACACAGTAAATACTCCAATGAGACTATTAAGTTATTTATGCTGATGACGAGATTGCCTAAACTGGGTTTTACTCCTTTCACAAAAGATAGGTTCAGAATTCAAAGTGACCTCAGTGATTTAGAAATGAGATCAGAAATAGACACAATATAGTTGTGTCTGCCTGAGAGCAGAGGTAGATGCAGGATAAGGAGAGGGCCCGAGTGTGCCCAGAGTTCTGGGGGAAAGCCCTGGCTGCATGTGAGGACGTAGGAAGAGAGTGAGAGGTCCTGGGTAGTTCTCAGATGGTCTATGAGTCAGCAATGCGGCTGCAGTTAGAAAGCCAGCCGAGTGCTGCAGGGCCCGGCAGGAAGGTGGCATGGAGCGGAACCCGCAGGGGCAGCTCCTCTCACAGGAAAAACTGGACAGGCCACATTGGGATGCCTCATCTGGGGAGCCCTGTGGACTACTTGGCTCAGGATTTTGTCTCTGATGGAACACCCATATATACCTATTTCAGACACTTACCCTCATCACCTTTGCAGAGGGTTAAGGCAGCTTTACGATTTCTGATGGGAGCTTTAGAGATGATTTATAAATGCGACAGAGCAGTTATCTAAAAGGTGAATTCAGGGGCGCCTGGGTGGCTCAGTGGGTTAAGCCTCTGCCTTCGGCTCAGGTCATGATCCCAGGGTCCTGGGATCGAGCCCCACATCGGGCTCTCTGCTCAGCGGGGAGCCTGCTTCCTCCTCTCTCTCTGCTTGACTCTGCCTACTTGGGATCTCTGTCTGTCAAATAAATAAATCTTAAGAAAAATACAAATAAAAAAAATAAAAGATGAATTCTACAGCCCCAACCATCTTAAACCCCTTTATTAAAAATTATTTGTGAGTGGTTTAGTCATATTTAAAATCTTGTAAGGCCCTCTAACTTTCAGCTGTGCATTGCTCCACCTGTCTGGTCAAAGCTCCCTCCCTTCTTGGATAGCCCTGTTCCCTTTTGTCTGCCTGCCCAACTGCTCCTCCTCCTTTGGCCTCAGCTAAAGCCTTACTGCTGTGGGAAGCCCTTTGTGACCTTCCTGGGTAGAGGCATATCCTCTGTGCTTCCCTAAGCTGTGTCTTGCACATTTCTTTGTTAAAGGCTCATTAATCACACCAGGTAGAATTAGAATGTGAGCCTCTTGAAGGTACGGATAAAATCTTATTCATCTTTGTATTTTCATTACCTAGAAGGGTCCCTGGCACATGGTGTCTGCTCAATAAATATTTATTGAATGATTAAATGAAGGAAGGAATAAAGATAGTACATTAATATAAAATCTATGGAAATAGGTTTAAAAAAAAAAAAGGCCAGTATTTAGCCTGAAGAAGGAGCTTCCAAATTTGTGCATTCCATAGTGTGTACCCAACAGATTCACAGAGAATTATATTTGAAGCTGAATTTTTAGAGCTTCCAGTGAGCTATAAGGAAGAAGTCTTTGCCAGTAACACCTAGGCAGAGCCTTTCCTTTAGTCACCTACAGGGGAAGAGCTGTACTAAGTCCCTTTCAACTTTAAGATACTCGATTCCTTCATGCTCAGCTCTACCATTTTCTATTCTTTGGCTTGGACCAGTTTCCTGAGGGGCCATGATGGAGACAGAATCAGCATGAAGAGCACAGTCCCCTCTTCAGTAACCTGCTACAGGCTTCCTCTGTTGAAAAGGTCCAAAAGTTTAATGAGTGAAATTTTCATATTATCCCATATTCATTTAATAATGAAGAGCCATGTGAAGCCAGTACTTGTAGTTTTCGAGCTGTAATATGTAAATGTGTCTTTTTGACTCTGTAACTCTCTTTTCATAGTAAGTTTGATCCAAGGGAAACAAAAAATCTTTACTATAGCCTTGTCTCCAAATGTTTTGCTTCTGTCATTCGAGGGAAGCATTTGATGCCTGTTGAGGATTTCAGTGATCTCTTCCTGTCTCTGAAAGGTGCTGGTCTCCAAGATATGATCCTCTCCATCCACCAGCATTTTTGGTTCAGAAATAAACAGCAAGAAAAACTGCATCATTTGTTTGCCTAATAGCATGTGTTTAAAAACAAAACAAAACAAGCCTCCCTCCTTTCCCCCTGCCTGTTTTTAATATTTATCTTTCCATGAGTACATTCAGCTCTCATCAGTGTTGTCAACATGTTCCTAAGCGGGCTGACTGGGGTGTTGGCACACATCAGCGGCAGGAAACCTCCAGCCCCTGACAGAGCAGACTCCCCTCTGAGCAGTGAGCTGAAAAAGCACAGATTGCTAATTTTTCTAAACCTTAGACTCTCAACAAATTTATTAATGTCATGATTTAATTGTCTGTTTTAAAATGTTATGATTTCCACAGTGCCTCATGATTTTATTAGTTTTTTAATTAATAAATGAATTATGGATATTTTAACTGATAGCTTAATTTTTGAGTCTAGACTCTATAGTCCATCAGTCAGAGAATCAAGATCACAGTGAGGCATATGGTAAGGGTGAGAGCACGAACTTGGGAACCACGCTCACTTGAATCTGAATTATGGCTCTGCCATGTTCTAGCTTTGTGACTGGGGAATGAGCTGCTCTGTGCCTCAGTTTCCCCATTTATAAATTAAGGTTGACTTTATCTCATTTGTAGAGTTATCATTAAAATTCAACGAGTCCTGGGGCACCTGGGTGGCTCAGTCGGTTAAGCTTCTGTCTTCCGCTCAGATCCTGACCCCCAGGGTCCTGGGATTGAGCCCCTCATTGGGCTCCCTGCTCAGCGGGGAGTCTGCTTCTCCCTTTCACTCTCCCTCTGTGCTCTCTCTCTCTCTCAAATAAATAAAAAAATATTAAGAAAAATACATAAGTTACTACATGTAAATCTCTAGTACGATTTGAGATACATAATGAATTTTTTATAAATGGTAATTAGCAATAGTTATGATGGAGAAGTTTGAAGATGCTATTTTTCAGCAGGTGGGGTTTATCCTGTTTCAGAGAACTCAAATCCTTACTTGTAAAAGGAAATTTCCCCTCTTAGGATAGGAAAGATTTAAAGTTTTTCACTGTGTTAATTGTCATATTTCTTCAAAAGCACAAGACAACTGAAAGCTTCACCGTTCAAACTCTGTAATAGCAACACTGACATTTGAAAGCCCATTCTATGTAAATCTAGACACTGCATTTATCATTTATTTTCTGAGTCTCTGAATACATGTCTTGAGACTTTATTGATACACTTGGGTGACAAATTGCAGGAGTACCCATGGCCATTTTTGTTTGGGTGACCTTCGCTTAGTTTCAAATACTCTGCAGACATAGATTTTGACAAACAGCAATATTTGGGAGAAACTTACATAGGAGGAAAAGATCAGTGGGAAAAAAAGGTGGTCCTATTTTAAGGTAATTAATATTTTGGTTTTCTTGGCAGTAAAAATAGGACTTCACCAGACGACAGATGTCTTTTCGTTTGGTAATGTCATGCTGTATTTTGAATGAAGAGATGGCAGAGGGAGGCGTTGTTAAACACAGCTTTTTTCAAATCATACCAAAGCATGCAAATCTGGGTTTTGAGGAAATGAGTGAACAAGTAAGGTATTTTTATTGTGTAAGCTCATGAACATCTTTGTTTTCTTATGAAAATGTGACTTTTTCAGGTGAAATGGGGCACGCGAGGGCTGTGGAATTCTGCACAGCATGCGTGTGTTGGAGATAGAGCGCATGAGGACGATAAAATTCCTGACCCCTCAGAGCAGGCATCTGCAGGGTAGTTAGGAGAATGCCTCCCGGAGGAGGCTTGCAGGGATGGAATGGAAGGACAGGGCAGACAGATGTCCCTTATTCTAGACTCCTCTGTTGTGTGTTCTCCTTTTATCACTCATGGACCGACCTGAGGTTCCTTTAAGTCCCGGGAAAAGGCACTGGGGAAATTAAAAGTATCCGCAGAGTAGCTCACAGCCTGATGGAGACAGGAGCCAAGCCAAGAGCAAGGCCAAGGTCTCTTAACTATGGCAGCTGGTGGCAGTTAGACCTGAGCCCAAGCCTTTTCTCAATCTTATACTCTCAGTGCTCTCCACATTGTTTTCTGGGGGCACCAGGGAACCAAACGGCTGAGCCACGAATGGGCCTCAGAGATGATAATAACTGTGACATTTATTGAATACCTACTATGTTCTAGGACCCTTATCTGTGTGATCTCTGCTCCCTTGGTTAAGTCCTAAGGACAGATATTTCTCCATTGCATTGGAACCACAGGATCATAGTGGCTGAGGAACTAGCTGATAGTTACATGGAACGGTCATTGAAGCTCATATCTTTCTGGAGCCAAAGCCCATGTTCCTGGCTTGTTCTCATTTTCTTTAGCACCAAGGTGAGGATAAAGGAAATATATATAGTTATATGATAAGATTATATATCCACATTTTAATGTGGTCCCCAAACATGAAAAAATATGTATTATTTTTTTTCCTATCTTTTTTTTGCCATGCTGAAGCAGGGTGATATGTGAAAAGGACACTATTCTGGAAGGTAGGTCATGCAGATTTTAGTTTGAGTTGCAGCACTACAAAGCTGTGGACTTGGGTAAATCATTTAATCTCCCTGATCCCACTTACTTCAATAAAAATGAGCAGTAGACTAAATTACCGTTAGTCTAAATTTTCTTCCAGACCTAATACTCAATGATATTTTATTTATCTTATTTTATTTTTTTTGAGGGATAGACAGATAGCAACAGAGATAGTGAGAGAGAGCACAATCGGGAAGAAGAAAGAGAAGCAGATCAGGGAGCCGGATGTGGGGCTCCATCCCAGGGTCCTGGGATCATGACATGAGCCAAAGGTAGACACTTAACCTACTGAGCCACCCAGGTGTCCCTACTCAATGATATTTTAAAAGGCCTCAAAATCCTTCACTAATATGAACTTGTACTCCCCACCAACCACACTGTTTTCATGTGAAAGACTAAGGTACACATATAGCAGATAAATTATTTCAGATCCTCTTTGAGTGCAAATAGACTTGCCCTCCCGATTGAGTCCTTGGTAATGCTATAAGTAGAATCAGAAGCATACTTTCTAAATAATTACAATATTCATAAAGATAATTAATTTACACAGACATTTTGAGGCATAATACAATGCTTGGAAATATCATCTGATGCCAGGAATGTTTACTAAAGATTCATTTATTTTCCCAATCAGCTGAGGCATGAGGGGGGGGGAAGAGAAGATAATTTCAGGGTTTTATGTGCTCTGTGAGTATATTCTTGGAAGTCTCCCTAGCTTTATTATTTGCTTCCTAGACTCATTAATTCTGTTGAGAAAATTAAAGCAGCAAGTGCTTGTAAAAGAATTGAAAACTCTAGAATGCTCACATCAACATATGTTCTCATGAGGAACTATTAGTTGCTGCTGGTTTGCTGAGTACCTCTTAAGTACAGATTCTCTACACCTATCATTACTGCTTTTCACGATGACCTTTTTAGGTAGGCCTTGCCTTCTATTTTTTCTAATTAGCTTTATTGAGATATAATTCACATTTTCATCTTCCTTTTATCAGCAATAGAATTTATCTTATGTGCTCTATCTTATATGCTCTAGGGAATCTTTTGGTTAAGGTAAAAATACTGCATAAGGTCAAATCTATTTTGTTAAAAGGAACATGTTACCATCATGTTCCTTCAAAGGAGAGAACATGATTATGGGAGGTCAAGAAGGGATAACTGTTGTGTGATTAGTGACCTGACTCATTCTGTACATGCTGATGGTGGTGCTCCTCAACCAGAGCATGGGGCTTGTGATGGGCTGCAGAGGGGCATGGTTTCCAGCTGTTTGCTGCTGCTCTGTAAGCATTTATCTTAAATCCTATACACAAGTTTTTAAAGACTTTCTTTTGCTGTTGTCCAGTGTTTCAGAATCTTAGAACCACCCAAATTTAGAGTTTATCCGATTCAAGCTTCAATTTTCCAGATGAGATGAAGTATACTCAGAGAAAGGAAGTAACTTACTCAAGGCCAACACTCATCTAAGGTGGACTTGGAATAGAATTCAGACAGTCATATTTAATTTGCTGCACTCTATAGCCTGCTTTCTCATCCATTTTAATACTGATCTGAATGACCATACCGGTGAACTCAGGCGTTGGAAGCCATGGTATTACCAAACTTTATTCCCGCCATGTAACAGAAGTACATGCCATGAATAAAATTTTTGCAGACATTGTCTTGTCATAGGGAAAAAAGTTTATTACATTGGGTTTAATCTAGATATCTTTTAGAACAAAGAAGGCATCTTCCACTATTGCCTCTAGAAGAATGAACTTAGTAGGAAGTCCATAATTTCTAAACAAATTGGAATACCATGATTTCTATCTAAAGATAGACCGACACAAAATTTCTCACCTGGAAATTTTATGTTCTCCCTATGTTATAGCTACTTAGTATAATCAACAATTTCATGTTACTTGATTAACCCATACTTTTGATGTTTTAGGAAAATACTCTTATTATTGCTGCTAATTATCCTCCCACATTCTTGACTCTGCTTCTTTTGCTCTGGCCTCTGTTTTTGTGTTACTTGTTTTCTTTAACACACACACACACACACCCCTTCCATAATATAAATGAAAATAATTTGAGACTTTTTGTACTTGATATATGAAAGTAAAAGTCTATGCAAAACTTTCCTTCTTAAGATTGTTTTTACTCTTTCTTTCAGGGCATGCCACATTTCCATTTAATATTTTCAAGTTCCTCTTGTATGAAAATACTGTCACAAGTTGGCTTCTCTGACAGTAAATGCTGAGATGGAGTTTGGGATATGTATCCATTTCCTAGGGCTGTCATGACAAAAATACCAAAAACTGGGGTGCTTAAACAATAGAAATGTATTGTCTCACAGTTCTGGAACCTCAGAGTCTGAGATAAAGGTGTGGCAGGGCTGGTTCCTTCGGAGGCTGAGGGAAGGATCTGTTCCAGGCTGCTCTCCCAGCTTTTGGTAGTTTTCTTGCAATGTTGGCATTCCTTGGCTATGACCCCAATTTCTGTCTTCAGGTTCACATACCATTCTCCTGATGCATGTCTCTGTGTCCACATTTTCCCTTGTATAAGTCCTCTAGTCAATTGGATTAAAGCCCACCTTACTTCAGTATGACCCCGTCATATCTAGTTACATCAGCAATGATTCTGTTTCCAGATAAAGTCACATTCTGAGGTGCTAAGGGTTAGGGCTTCCACATATGAACTTTGAGGGTACTCAATCCAACCCATCAAGGGTATAAAATATATACCTCTAAGGGAAAGGTGCAAGAAGCAGGACTGGGCAGAGGAAGAGGTTTAATCACCATGCAGGTCCCACAAAACCTGAGACAATCCGGCAGCAAACATCACAACAAATATTGTCCTTCAGCAAATCCCTCTGAGAGGACTTTATACCCTGCCTCTCTCAGTTATCCGGTATAGGTTTCCTGGGAAGGGCTTTCTTTGGATAAGCCATCTTCTGAATAAATGTAGGCTCTGCAGGAACTGATAGCTGAAGCCTGGCTGTAGATTATAATCCCCATCTAGATAGCAAATCCTTCTATGAAGGGGTGTCTGGGTGGTCCACCTCCGTGTCTATCACAAATGTAGTAAGTATTACTGACCTCTCTGAGGTTAAAAAAGAAAACAAAAACTTGATCTGAAAGAAAATACTAACCTCATAAAAATATCTCTCCTGCTTAAATACCTTGAATGTTCTCCATGGCCAAGTTAAGATATAAATCCCCTAATTTAAGACTTAAGGCACTTTGCCATTGGACTCAAATTTATGTTTCAATCTCTGTACTCTGCAACAGAATCCTCTGTTCTAGCCAAGCTGATTTTTCTCTATGTAGGGCATAGAACTCAAGCAGAACTCTTCCTCAATATCTTTTACCTATTGAGAAGTAGAGATACTGAAAAGATAGATTTCATTCCAACTAGAAAGGTCTTGAAACCAGACTAAGAGGGTTGTTATTAAATCTATAGTCTAAACCAAGAATTTACAAAGTATAGCATGCAGGTCAAATCCAGCCTGCCATCTGTTACTCTAGATAAAGTTTTATTGGAACACAGCCAAGCCCTTTATCTTACATGTAGTCAGTAGCTGTTATTATGGTTCAGTTCTGCAGAACTGAGTAGTTGCCAAGATACTATGTAGCCCACAAAACCTAAAATACTGACTGTCTGGTTCTTTACAGAAAAAGTTTGCTGGCTCTTTCATCCAACCTATCTTTTGTAGTAGGAAACGTATGGCCTTTCTCTTGAAGTTTTCTGGATGCTTCCTGCTCAGACTGATCTTTACGCTCTTTAAAGTCATAAGGCACATAGAAGTTTTCCTGTGCTGGAATTTGTGCTTCCAAGGTCTATGTCCCTGTGAAATTGTGATTTATAATAAGAAATATATATAATATATAATACGTATAATATAAAATAAAAACATAGACATATATTTGGTTTTCATCTATTTCTCAGAGCTTCTAAAATCTTTGAAGTTTCCAAGTGATGAAGAGTCAAGATGTCTTTTGTTTTGGCTTTGGAAAGCCCCTAGGTTCCCTAGGAGCTGATTGCCAGGGGAACCAACCAGATGATTAAAAAGTTGGAATTTCAGCCCTCCACCCAATCCCAGGGAAACGGGGTTGAAGACTGAGTTCAATTGCCAATGGGCAATGATTTAATCACACAGTTTTGTCTGTGTAATGAAGCCTCTATGAAAACTCCAAAGAATAGAGTTGGAGTGCTTCCAAAATGGTGAACATGTGGACATTTTGGAGAGTGGCATACTCAGAGAACATGGAAGCTCTGTCCCCTTCCCCCATACCTTGTCCTACGTATCTCTTCCATCTGGCTGTTCTTGAGTCATATCCATTTATAATAAACTGGCAATGTAGTAAGTAAATGTTTCTCTGAGGGTGAGGCACTCTAGCAAATTAATCAAACCCAAGGAATTGGGGGAGGGGAATTGTAACCTCCAATTTATAGCCCATTATTCAGAAGTACAGTTGACAACTTAGATTTGCAACTGTGATCTGAAGTCAAGGTTGGGGGCAGTCTCCTGGGACTGACTCCCTTAACCTGTGGAGTTTGGTGCTATCTCCTGGTAGTGTCAGAATTAAGTTGCATTATAGGACACCCCCACAAAAGTTACATTAGAGGACATCCCCACCTATTGCTTGGTGGAAGGAAAAAAAGCCCAAACATCAGAAATGCTGTCAGAATCTTAGTCTCATAGCCCTAAGCAGATTGTAAGCGTGTGAGCACAGACTCTGCCTTCATTTAATTTGGATTTTCCACAGCATTTTGCATGAAGTATCTGTTGATGACACGGAGATTCGTATCACTTGTTTGAGCGGCAGTTTGTTGGAATGTGGAAAAATGCTCTTTGGAGTCCATTAGATCCAGCTCCCCTGTCTTATGTGTGTCACCTTGGGAAAGACTTAATTTCTCTCAGCCTCAGACTTCTGCTCAGCCCTGGTATGGCAATCACAATTTTGAGGCTACAAGTGTTTTATAGATGGTATTTGACATAGGGGATAGACTTTTGTTCCAGGCTAAAGCGGATGAGATCTACAACAGTTCTCACACTAAAGCAGAGGTAAGGAGAGGGCATCACGTGAAAGGCATCACAGGAGTGATTCATCTACCTCAGGCAAGAACAAACAGGAACAAGAGCTCTGTGCTTTTCACTGGGGTCTTAGTGGCATTTGGGGAGTGATAGTTTTCTGAGGTGAGGGAGTATCCCTCTCTTTGTAAGATGTTTGTCTTCTCTGTTTCCCTCCCACTTCTAGTAGTGTCCCTGCCCACCACTCTTTCAGCCATAATAGCCCACGCATAGTTCCAAGGGTCCCTTGAAGGTCATCACCAACTTAGCTGAGAACCACAGCATACTTCAAATAGTGCTAGGGGTTTGGCGTGTGTTTTAGCGAACACCACGGAAAGCGAGTTGGGGCTGTGGAGACACCCACAGAACAGCTGTGCTCTGCTCTGCTCTACATTACTGAGATTTTGTTTGAGAATATACCTATAGCTAAAAGTTTTTGAAAATAGAAATGCAGTTTTACAGTTGAAGTCAAACATTGCTTAACTGTAAAGGCTGAACTATGAACTATATGAGATCAAAGCTGAGAAAGAGTCCATTCAACTCAAGGAGGCACGGAGCTGGAACAGAGAAGAATAAAGTGGTCTTTCCCTATCAAGGCCCATGCAGACCCTCCCCTCTCCCCTAGGAGTGGACCCAAATGCTGGCATCCCACTGTGATCATGATGACAAAACTGTCTGTTCATTTAGTACCTGCTGTGAGCTATACATTATATATATATATATATATTTCTACACTTAAAACTACTTCATGTAGTAGGTATCAGGCAAAAATAGTCTCATAGAAGTTGAGCCATATCTCTATACCCACACACCTAGTTAGTGACTGAACCTGGGTTCAAATTCATGTTTTCTATAAAAGCTTCCACGCTATGATATGATCTTATTTGTAATTTATTCTTCACCTAACATTTCAAATTAACAAAATATTTGTGTTGGGCTCTTGTTGTTTGCTGTGCTCATGCTTAAATGCTAAAAGATTGTATGTGACATTGCATATGATAATTTATTTTCTTCCAGTTAATTCAATGTTTTTCCTTTTAAAGGCTGCCTTCATGTGGTTAAGTGAGGCAGTTACCTTTGGGTGACTTAGACATGCCGAGCACAGGGCATCTCCTCTAGAAGTGCATTCAAAGGGCCCCTCTTCCTGTGCCACTTATTACTCCTGGTTGATATAATATCTGAGTCAAACATCTCCCCAGGGGACAGTTTTTCTTCCTGGCAGGTCTTAGGAATGGTTCTGGGAGGCAAATAAAACACTGTTTGAAAACTGGGGACTTTTGATTTTCTTAGGCAGAATAAATGTGTGTCACTTACAAGAGCTCTGTATCACACCTGTAGATGATTAAGTGGACTGCTATTGTTAAATTAATAGGACCAGCAAATTGATTCCCATCAATGAGATACAGGAGTCTAGCTTGCAAAATCAGCTAATGTACCTAATCATGCACAGAAGTTAGATATGAAATCTTTATGTGTGCATCAATAATAAGTCATTTTTATGAGACACAGATACCGGGGTTCCTCTTTTGCTCATAACACATTCCACCATTGACAACATACAACACAGCCAGAGGTCTGCAGTCTTTATCACTTATTTTCTGGCTTATCACATAGATCAGTTGCCTGGGAAATGCCATAAGGATGTTTCTCTGTATTTACTTAAATTGCTTCTACAAATTGCTCCATTGTTTCATGATATGAAGTTCTTTAGGAATCTGCAGTATTTATATGGCTGTATTAGGCTGTATTAGGCTGTATTAGGCTGTATATGGCTGTATTAGGCTGTATCCAAAATACAAAATTGTATTTTGGAGTTTCATTGTCTCCTTTTTTAAAGTTAAGTATGTGATAACGGATTAGTTCAACTGTCCTAGACAAAATCCACCTTGGTGAAAATGTCACCGGTTTTACATCCCCCATCCCCAACTTTCACATGGTTACAGCTAAAAGTGGTCTGATAAAATGAAATCAAATCAAATTGTGATGTGGATGAAAACATTAGGGGGAGAAGAACATAGCACTTGCAGCCTAGAAAACTGGATATTCTTTGCTTCTCATGACATTGCCCAACTTCTAGACTGAGTGGCATTGGGCAAACCATTGTTAGTCTAAGCTAAGGGGTTCTCACCTGCCAGATGAGTGGTTGGAACAGGGGCAGCAGCACTCGGCAAGTGCATTGCCACCCTTGTCCAGCATCCATGCTAGATGGTGTGGATTGGGCATGGCTATAGTGCTCACGGGACCAAAGTCCAGTTTCAGTGTCCTTTTTAATATGGGGCTCTAAGCAGTATTTCTAACTGATAAATTAAATGCAGGTTTTCATCCCTGTGGAAGGATTGGTTGGCTCTTTCTGGCTCCCCTTACTGAACTATCATGTGAGCCCCTTCTAGAGATTTTTACCTATGCAAAAGACTATGGGGGAGTATAATATTCAGTGAAAAATAATGACTTTCTGACAGTAAAAAGTTAGCAGAATACAAGAGAAAATTTGGATGAGGATAGATGGATGGTTGAGACTTTATTTATAACCTTCAAATTATATGCCTTAAATATCACCCTAGACTATCTCCCTTTCAAAGCTCATTCCATTTAGACATTTAAAAAACTAAGGAATTCAGTTGCTAACCTATAGTTAACAGTTTTCCTATTAAAGAAATTGAATGAAAATTAAAATTTTTTTTGTATTTAAATCAAAATTCTGACTACTACTTGATAAGTATCTTAAGAGTCCCATTAGAAATAATTATAACCCACCCTACTTTTTTAGGGATAGTGGGTGAGAGAAGAATTTCTAAAATATAATGTGCCAGTAAACTAGACATGCTTTTATATTTTAATATTGCCTTTTTGGCTAATGTTCTAATGATATGGAAAACCCAGTTGAAATCCCCATGAATGATTTATAGCATCATTTAAATCCTTTTATTGAATGAGAGATATTTCTAAATGGGCATGATTACAATCTTCCATATTAAACAGTAAATTTTTAAAAAGTCCCATAATGTTGTTTAGTAGTTTATGATAGAAAAATCTGGACTAATAGGTTTGCTTTATTTGATTATCTTTCATTTATTTAATCAACTAGGAGCCTATCGCACTCTACACAAGACTTATTTTAGAAAGGAAGAAAATTATGGATACAGGGGCTAAGTAAACTGCCCAAGATCCCATCTCTACCATGTTCTGGAGAAGAACTTGGATCTAAATTTCTTGATCTTATGTTCTAAGCTCTGTAGTCTACATTCATTGCTTTTTTTTTTTTTTCCCAAAAATTATACTTTTGGGTTAAATTACTTAGAAACAATTTACTTTTTATTTTTTTAAAAGATTTTATTTATTAGAGTGAGCATGTGCATAAGCAGGGGGGAGGCTCAGAAGGAGAGGAAGAAGCAGGGAGCCCTAGGGTAGGCAGGGCTTGATCCCAGGACCCCGAGATCGGGATCTATGCTGAAGGCAGAAGCTTAACCAACTGAACCACTCAGGAATCCCTATAAACAATTTAAATATGAATAAGAAGCAATGGGTTTTAATGGCAAGAAAATTGAAGGAATATTAAAAAAATTCAACATTTTGGACAAACATAAGGTTTTATTGTGGGTGGATTTCTTAATTTACAAAGATGTGTGCTTGCCTCAAGCCCTCCACTGATAGGATTTTCATAGATGACATGCTCTTCGTATTTATTATTCATGGGGACAAACATACACAGAACCCCCTCCCCATTCATATTCATTCTCTCACTCATGCACCCCTTTCCTCCAATCCTGTATCCAGCTCCTATTCGCTCTCCTTTGGGGGTGATATATTAGAACTGGTCACAAGAAACACATATTCTCAGGTTGCCATTTATCTTGTACCTACTGGCAGACTTGTTTATTTTTCCTTTTGATGAGATTGTAATCTTTTGTAAATGGTAAGCAGGAGAGAAGAAAGCACCTGTTCTGTTTCCATGTGTTTGTTTTTCTCAAACTACAGCTCTCCTTTAAACTTAATTTAGCCAAATGACTCATGTAACGTTATAATGATATCACCCCAAATAAGCTCACTGTCACAGTCATACTAAAATCTTTGCTATCGGGAGCCTGTGAACTTCCCTGTATCCTAACTGGGATTTGATCCATAATAAATACTGGCCACATTCGTCGACTTGAATAGACTCCATTGTTAGAAAAGACATAAAAGTATATAAAAAAGGAAGTGCCATAAAGAAAAGAGTTCAAGCTGTAGAACTAGACAGATCAAGGGATTTACTTTTGGCTCTATCGTTTACTAGCTTGTCTTACACAAATACTCTTTTTTGAGACTCAGCTTTCCCATATGGAAAATAGGAATAATATTCTTACTCAACAGCACCTAGCAAAATTTCTAATACATAACAGATGCTCATAAGTGGTGGTGATTTTTATTATATTTTTTGTTATGATTATTAATTGTTATTAGATAACAAAAATCCCAAGTAAGGCATAGTCCTTGGCTATTTCTGTTTTGGCTGGGTTGGAAATGAAACATTTCCTGTAGAGAGAGAGAGTCTATAAGATCTGCTTTTATTTCCTAAGGTAGGAGAGAATCCTGTATCAGTATATGGAGTAAAATTTGATTTAAAATATTATATGGGTTAAATTTATACTGACCCATAGGATTAATCCACCTCATTAATACTCTCTCCAGAGCCAGTCCGTACAAGCAGCACAGCAAAATCCATTAATTCCCATTTTAATCTAATTGTAATATATCAGTTGATGAGCAAATGATGTTAACTATATGGAATTTTGCTGTACATCCTACGTGACTGAAGCAAACTACTTATGGTGACAGAGGGATCCTGAGGTCAGTGACATTTCCCTTTCTGGTTTACTTTTACAGATTGATGTACAGTGCTATGAGAAACACTTAAATCTGTCCCACCCCATGAGATAATCAGACTCTTCATTCATTCACTGTAGCTTTTATTCAGAAACTACCATTGTTTTGAGTCTTGATTATCAGTAATGATTATCAGCTAGTATTTGTGAAATGGTTACCTTGCTCACTTCATTAGCACAGGAGAACAAAAGATGGCTTGGGCATAGGCTCTGCCTTCCTATTGCTTACTGCCTAGTAGGAAAGACAAATGAGTAATAAAAGTGTTACAGATACTCTGATGGCATTGTCTAAGGAAAGGGACAGTTTGAAGGCAGGAGTAGTTAATCCCAAATTTTGTATGGGGCATTCAAAGTCCTTTGTGATCTTGTACCAGCCTAATCCTTCTGCCTCATCCTTCATCATTTCCCCCACCCCACCCCATAATACATACATATCCGTACTCCATGGCATAATAAACTGTACTCAGTGCTACCCTGTACTACTTACATTTTTCTGGACACCCCTTCACAGTTGCATTATTTGAATTCTACAATCACCTGGGAGTGTCTCTATCTTGGTAGCAAGCCTAGATCTTGGCTGAGACTTAAGTCAAGGCATCTGTGGAAAAAAGGTTAACATCTTCCAGGCAAGTGAGTCCTTCCTCATTGAAAATTTTGGGGAGTCACATTTCTAAAGAACTCTCTAATCAGTCCCTGGTTTCTTGAGCATAGTGTTTGAGGGAAAAGACTAAAGAACTCCATTTTATTAACCAATCCAAATTGCTAGCAAATGTTTTCCCTGGAGGATTTTCTAAAAAGTAGGGATTGAAGTCTCAGTGGTGAAGAACATGAACACATGGACCCTCAGGAAAACATTTTCTCCTGTAGGGCAATTGGAGGCAGTAGGCCTGAAAACAGCATCTTTGTAATTTCCGTCACAGATTTTTGACTCTTGCATCTGATGGGAATATAGCTAAGAAGTCCAGGGCAACAATTTTATACCCTGATCTCAAGAGACATGTTTTGCAGAACTATAGTCTCCAAGGAAGACATTTGTAATGTTAGGCTTGTAAGTATACCTCCGTGCCAGGAGAATTCAAGCTTGGAAAGTCTCCTTTTTACTCTTCATTTATTCTACAAACAATCTTTGATTACTCACTGTGTGTAAGGTAACACTTGATGAAACAACCCAGCTTCCTGCATGGACTGTTAAACCTGCTCCATTCTTCACTCACTGGGATAGGGAGGAGGCAGTGGTCAGGTTTTGGTGGTCAAGTCCACAGCTGCTGTCTTAAGAATGAGCACATACTATAGTTCTGGTGATTTTTCTCGAGGGCAACAAGGACACTTTCCCATCAGTCCAGGAGGAGGGCTTCTGCTAGACTCTATTACTGAACATGGTTCTGATATGAGATTTGTTAAAGGAAGCCAGCCTGGCTAAAGTTTTCCATTATCTGACTCACTTACTTAAAATATAGTTTACAAAATTGAAAAAACAATATTTTGACGTCCTTTTAATGAAGACCATGGTATAGTGCCAAATTTTACAAGGTATAGTAAGGTTGTCCCCAAAGTTGTAAAATGAAGAGAGCCAGATCAAGAAATACTGGCAAGCTTTGCTACACTGAATTCCTAGATTGAGAGAAGGGAGAGCTACAGAGAAGGGTGAAGGCTGAGATCTCTGGCTGGTGCTAGAGATGGTTCAGAGATCTTCTGGGGTCTGTTAATCACATATTTCCAGGGAATGTTTAAATCAGAGACAATTACCTAAATATTAAAAAACAAAACAAAAGCTTAGCAAAATGATTTAATAAGGACTGAGCACACATAGCCATAACATCCCTACATCTTTGCAGACTGCAACTTTGAGCCATGCCTGATAGGCAAGGATTTATTTCTAGGCTTTTCATATGCCAAAGGGGTCCAGTGGGATGGAGTGGGAGTAGGAAGTATGTGTTTCAGGGCCAATAAAAGGTCTATAACTCTGGAATACAGAGAAGAGGTTAGGAAGCATGGCTCTGGAAGTGAAAGCTAATAAATTGAGATTTGATGGGAAAGGTTAGGTTTCTGAGAAGTAATGCATGTAGAGAGAGCCAAGTTGGTTCCTAAATTTCTCTCACATACTCAGAGGACTTGGAATTAAAGAGAAGTGTCTATTGCTTTCATTATTTATGTGACCTTGAGCAAGTCATTTAGCCTTTGTAGCGATCAGTTTCCTCATCTGTAAAATAAAGGGATTGAATTAAACAATCTTTAAGGTCTCTTGCAGCTCTGCTATCTATGAGATTAGAATCACTGATACTTAAAGGGACTGAAAGTATTATCTATCCACTTTCCTTCTCCCCATTAAAAACAAACAAAAATAAGACTAACCCAGATACAAATTCTACATTCAGATGGTTAGATTGTTAATGAGTTATTAATAAATACATTAAGCTTGTTCTTTGTCCTTAAGTAAAAAACAAATCTTGGGGCACCTGGGTGGCTCAGTGGGTTAAGCCTCTGCCTTCGGCTCAGGTCATGATCTCAGGGTCCTGGGATTGAGCCCCACATCCGGCTCTCTGCTCAGTAGGGAGCCTACTTCCTCCCTCTCTCTCTGCCTGCTTCTGATCTGATCTCTGTCAAAATAATAAATAAAATCTTAAAAAAAAAATCTTAACAGGACCCCTTAAGGTCTTCCCTGAGTTGGGTTATTGAGCCAACTCATCATCCCTGTCTCACCATCCCCAAGTGCCTCTGTTGCTCCTGCATCCTTTGTGAAGAGCGGTGGTTCCTGCAGTACCATGACCTTCTGTCTTACCTTCATGCCTTAGTACCCCAACCAGTAGCTGGCTAACTCTTAGGATTCATAGTAACAACAGATTCCACCAGGAAACCTGCCAGGCTCCTTATTTCCCACTCCCAAAGAAAATGAAGTCTTATTTAGCTGGCCCTATTTTTTTTTTCCTCTCTGGCATCTGAGCATGTCTTCATTACTGTAATTTTAATTGTTTGTTTACCCTTCTCCCTACTAGTTTGTAAACTCCTTGAGGGTAAGTGTCTTCTTACTTATCTTTGAATTGCAAGGCTGAGGGATGCCTGGGTGGCTCAGTTGGTTAAGCGGCTGCCTTTGGCTCAGGTCATGATCCCAGGACGTGCTGCCTTTGGATCAGGTCATGATCCCAGCATCCTGGGATCAAGTCCCACATCGGGCTCCTTGCTCCGCAAGGAGCCTGCTTCTCCCTCTGCCTCTGCCTGCCACTCTCTCTGCCTGTGCTCTCTCTCTCTCTCTCTCTCTCTCTGACAAATAAATAAAATAAAAAAATCTTAAAAAAAAATAATTGCAAGGCCGAGCACTTTGCTTGGCACAAGGAGATGCTCAATCAATGTTGCTGAATCAGTGAGTGCATAAATTATTTAACAGTATTCAGGAAAAGATGCAAAGACAAAGCAACATCTTTAAAAGACAACCCAGACACATGTCTGCTTTTTCTAACAGTCAGTTGCAAATGAGTGCTCTGTCACCTTCCCATTGGGAAGAGTCTAACAGCAGAGGTAATACTAATCACTTCCCATTTGCATGCAATTGCCAATTTTCCTGAGTCCTGTTTAGCTGGTAGCAATGGAGTCTAATCTGGTGCCATCCATTGGAGAGCATTCCATTCTAATAGCTGCCTTGCCATAAGTTGGAAATGCATCATGCACAAGCTACTTGTTTCTGCATCATAAACTCCTAATGTTTCTTTAGGCTGATAGAGTTTTTCATGTCTTGAAGTTGGGAGATGAGCCAAATATTCTTCTTCGTTAGATGATGTCTTAGATTTCCCTCTCCTCTTGTGCCACCCTCCTGTCCCAGTGCTCAGTGGAAGTCTGGAATTTTGGAGTTAGCAGATATCTTCTCCAAGATGTGGTTTTCTTCTTAAAATCAAATAGAAGCTTCTAGATGCTGGCTATAGTTAAGAGGTCCTTGGAGTTTATACCTCAGGGGGGTACCTAGGTCTCCTTTCTGAGGGCTTTTGACACTTTAGTCAATCCCTATTATCCCTCTCTACCTCAAAACCTCCCAATCCTTCTCCTTCTATTTCCCTGGGTATGTGGGAATAAGTGTGTGATGGTGGTAGGAGGTGGAGAAAGGCCCTCCACCTGGAGCCCTGGATGGCTCAGGACCCACCCTGAGGTGAGGTAATGGGTTGGGCCTGGGAGCACAGAAATGAATAGGACACGGTTCTGAACCTCAGGAAGATTACAATCTAATAAGACAGATAATTATCATTCAGTGTGATAAATGTAAACCTAGGAGCAAGCACAGATTGTTTCATGCCATTTCTTATCTCCTGGACACTGGAGGGGAGCGGAGCGCAGTGTGTAAAATGTGGTCCCCTACTGCCCTATAAAGTCTCTTCTCATTTGTTCCTTTGGAAGCATTTGTCCTTTACATGTGTGAGGTGCCAACACCACAGGGAGGAGACTCCCATGTCCTTGCCCTCTCAGGGCTCATGGTCTGGTGAGGGGAGATACACATTTAATATGTTTGCCGTCCAACCTTTCTTGACATGGTGGCGATATTTACAGGGTATATATACAGCCCTATGCCCTGGCTTCTTCATTATTTATGGAATGGAAATTCATCATGAAAGATCCAGTTGGGACCATTTCTTGCCCACTTTTACCTCTGCTTCTTTTCTCTCAGCATTTCCAGTGTACTCCAGCCCAAACTGACTACACACATGGATTTCTTCCACTAAGGCATTTACAGTCAGGAGTATCCCTGTGTGTATTTATCCTGTGGTGGTTTTGTAGATGTTGGCTTTATCTCCTTAAGTAGATAATAAGTTGTTATGGGAAGTTTCCTAGTACCTAGCATCATACTGGGACACGATGTGGAGTTAAATATAGGCATGCAAATTGTGCAGGTGTTTCAAATAGTTTGCAGAGGTGGATTTGAGTGGATACCTAATGCCTTATATTGAGTTTTTAAAGTGGTAGGGCCTGATTTGCATTCTAGCCAGCCAGTCATATCAGTTTTCATGGTTTTTTTTAAACCAACCACAATAATTTTTTTGGTATTTCTTAGTATAGTTTATGTGGGTTTGGAGCTTTCATTTTACTTTAAAAATATTGTCAACAGCAAAAAAGTATGGAGTAAAGTAGGAACTGTTGACAGGTAACAAGCATAAAGTTTATTTCTCCCTTCTTGTTTGAAGCATTTGCTCCATCGGTATGCAACTCAGATGTCAAAAGCCATTTGGGAGCCTGAGAATTTAAAACCATTCTCATTCTTGGTATAGTAGCTAAAGGTTGTTTTAAATAAGTAAGAGGAAAAGGTTTTTTAAAATGATAATTCCAGGTGAAAATAAAAGTCTACCCATGACAGTGATGGTTTTTAGGAGCCTTGGGTTGTAAATGTCATGGTCAGTGGTTAATCTGTTCAGCTCTTTTATTTCAACTCCTCTTGATTACATGTGTTATTAACTTCCTCAGTCTTGTAGACATCTAAATCCATCAAAATGGACTGTGACATGGGAAACAAAAACCAAAAGGTGACACTTTGGGAGAGGCATCAACTCTGGCATCTTAGTCACATTCGCCAAATGTCATCCCATTTTGTTGCTGTCCATTTACAAGGCTGAGCAAGGCAGCTTGGGAAGGGGAGTCTGGGATGGGCAGGCCTGATGTGAATCCCATCCCATCACTTCCTCGCTTTCTGACTGAGAGCTAATCACTTAATCTTTCTGATCATCAGTTTAGGGATCAGCACTGTGCAAGATGGGAATAACACACACTCTGCAAAATGATTATGTATGTTTCTGCATGGCCTAGCACAACATCTGGTATTACTAGACACTCCGCAGCTAATAATTACAGGGCTAGGTTCAGAGGTAGCATGACACTGGGGATAGAACAGAGGCTTTGGAGCACCAGCATCCGGTTTTCAGTTTTGGTTCTTCCACTTATTATCAGCAAAAATGGGTAAATTACATATCAACTCTGGGCTTTAGATTACTTGCTTGTAAAATGGGATAATAAGCATACATACCTTAAAGGGCTGTTACCCAGACTTATAGAGTAGTAAGGCACGTGAAGAATAAAGCCCCGAGTCTAATAGCATCTGGCACATGGTGAGCATATGACCATATTATTCTGTTTCCTATCCAAGCTGTAGAGAATGGAATATAATGTTTTAGGTTTGTTCCTTTCTGGTGTGTCTAGGAAATCAAAGGTAAACATTGTTCTTACTGAGGAGGGGTGGGGAGGGTCTCACCAGTGGCACATTGGTGAATGTTTAACAACTGACTGTCCTTACCTGCTGCCCTCCCCGTTCTGCCCCATGCCCTGGAAAGCCCTAATCTATAGCATTTGCTCATGTCCATGGTATAAATTCTCCCAGCCTGGCCACTGCAACTATCAACTGACAGCAGCGAGCACAGAGCTGAGAAGAGGTAGTCATAAAGGGCTTTGCTGGCTGTAACTGCTGCCTCCAGCCCACCACTGGGGCTTGCTTCTTCCTGGGCCCAGGTAAAACCCTAGGCCAGAGGTTCCTGCCACCTGCCACCTGGGCTGCTCTGCACAGACTAGCAGCGTACCTCAGCATCCCTGACTATCATCATGTCCTCTCAGGACTGAGAAACAGGAGACCAGGGTCCTCGTTTCCTTTCCAGGAAACCCGTGACTTTGGAAAAGTCCCACTTAACCTCTTTGAGACTCAACTAAATCCAGCCCCTGCAGGGTTTCTAAGACTTTCCAACTCTAAATTCATTATTCAATTATTTCAAAGATAGGTCTTTTCCATGGCTTTTTTCTATCTAGGTCATATGTCTTTTTATCTTGAGGCAGAATGGAGAGAACTTGGATTTTAATAAACTCTGTAGAAAAAAAAAACACACCTCTTTATCTTTATTGGTCCTGATGAATATTTGTTCTCTGTGAGAGGGATTTTATTGATCATTACAAGAACACATTCTGAAAAGAACCTTGTCAGTAATTAGATATCTGAATAAAGTAGGTTTTACTTTCTTTTCAGAGTTATTATGTGGTTTAATGAGATAATGCAGCATGGGAATACAGTTTGGAGTATAAAGTGCTGACCACTCTTAAGGTATTATTTAAACAGGCCTTTCCTATTTGCAAAAGTGTAGTTATGCAAAAATAAAAGTAGTATTTGAAAAAAGTATTTTAAAAAGTACCTACTCTGGGACGCCTGGGTGGCTCAGTTGGTTGGACGACTGCCTTCGGCTCAGGTCATGATCCCGGAGACCCGGGATCGAGTCCTGCATCGGGCTCCCATCTCCACGGGGAGTCTGCTTCTCCCTCTGACCTTCTCCTCGCTCATGCTCTCTCACTGCCTCTCTCTCAAATAAATAAATAAAATCTTAAAAAAAAAATACCTACTCTAAGTTGCAATATATGCTGTTTACAACCTCTGCCTACAAAATAAATGATTTCATGCCAAATGGTGGCATATTTTATTCCTTTTTATTTTTAAATTTAAAATTTTATTTTTTTATTGATGTATATAGTTGACACACAACGTTGCATTAGTTTCAGGTGAACATCATAGTGATTCCATATCTCTATAGATTATGCTATGCTCAGTGGCAAGTGTAGCTCCCATCTGTCACCATACAATGCTATTACAGTATCATTGACTCTATTCCCTATGCCGTACTTTTCATCCCCATGATTTACTCATTCCATAACTGGAAAACTATACTCCCACTCTTCTTCAGCCATTTTGCCCATTTCCCAGTGATACATTAAATAATTAATGACCTACAATTTATTATCAGAAATATACAAATCTGTTGCTTTGCAAGAGATTCTCACAAGCCTATAGAATTAAAACTTAATATGAGCCCACTTGATTTTATTTTGTATAAGAATAATGCCATGAGGTGCTCCAGCACTCCTGGCTTTGCAGGATTTAGAACACTGAAACTGAGAGAAGAACCTTCATGGAAACATACAAAAAATTCTCTTTGATTGAAAAGCAGAAAGTGTCTAAATAAAGAATTTAAAAGGATGTGAAAAGTATCAACTCAGTTTATCTGGTTTAGAGGTTTATATCAGAAATCCACCAGTTGTTTCCTTTGCCTTTTTGCATCAGCAATGCTTAAGGGCTTTATCTTGGCAACACCAAACCATCCACTGACTGTGTTATTTCAGACTAACAGTCTGTTCATTCAGTAAATAATCTGTGAATGGTTAGGGTCAAATGAACATTACTGGTTATTCATCCCTTCCACAACTTCGTCGCACACCCACTATGTAAGATGTGGCAGGCATATAGAGAGAGCTCAGACTTGAGAATTCTGTAGTAGGTTGAATGGTGCCCCACCCCCTTCCCAAGAAATGTCTATGTCCTAACTCCCAAAACCTGTGATGTTAATTGTATTTGCTAAAATCTTTTTTCAAATAAAGGAAGAATCTGAAGATGAGGAAATAACCCCAGGTTATTCAGGTGAGCTCTGAATCCAGTACGTGTCTTGACATGAGAAAGGCAGAGGAGGATTTGACTCAGAAGTAGAGGCAGTGTGACCATAGAGGAAGCAGAGATTAGCATGATGTGGCTGCAAGTCAAGGAATGTTGACAGCTACCAGATGTTAAAAGAGGAAGGAAATAAATTCTACCCTGGAACTTCAAGAGGGAGTGTGGCCCTGCCAACACCTTGATTTTAAGCTTCTGATCTCCAGAAATCTGACAAAATGAATTTATGTTGCTTATGTTATCACATTTGTAGTAATTTGTTACAGTAGCCTCAGGAAACCAATATAGATCCTCTCTCCAAACAGAACATATTTCTTTCAACATGATATTGTTGCCTTAAGTTAGATTAGGAGTTTGGAAGAAGAAGAAATTGCTTTCTGCTAGAGATAGTGGGTATATTTACTAGAAGAAGAAGGATTTGAGAATTCTCTTAAAAATGAAGAGGATTCAGATTTAGAAAGAAAGAACTGATGGCTATGGTGCTGGAGAGTGGTGGTGGGTGGGGAATGGTGGAGGCAGATATCTCTGGGAGGGAGGTGGAGGTAGGTCATGGGCTCCAGGCAGAAGGAAGCTTGTGGTCAAATGCTTACAGTCTGTAAAGTGAGAAACCTCTACAGAGGGAGGGGTTCAATTAATTGGGAAATGGGAGAGACACATAATCCTGGAAGTGGAGAGCTTTGTGTGGCCAGCTAGAATGTGGGCTTCATTCTATAATCTACAGGCAATTAAGAATTTGTTTTTAAGTGGAAGGATGCCAGGATCAGAACTGTGTTTAGGAAGGCTGTCTTCCTTGGCATGATTCCTTCCATGGCATGATTCAGATGGAAAAAGTACTGGAATGTGGAAAGACCGGTTAGGTGGAGAATGTGTTAGTCCAGGAACAGGGGTGTTTTGGGCTGAACTCTGTGTCTCCCAAACTCATTTGTTGAAGTTTGAACCCCTAGGGCCTCCGAATATGACTCTTTGGAGATAAGACCTTTAAAAATGGTAATTAAAGCAAAATGAGGTCATATGGGTGAGCCCTAATCCAATGTGAATGGTGTCTTTAAAGAAGAGACTCAATACTGACAACACATAGAGTGAGAGATGACCACGTCCTCACATCATGTCATCATCAGCTCTGGAAGAGAGGCCTCACCAAACCAAATCTGCTGACACCTTGGTCTTGGACTTCTAGCTTTAGTTTCTCTAGACCTTTGAGAAAATACATTTCTTTTGTACAAATCACCCAGTCTCTGGTATTTTGTTATGTTAGCCCCAGCAAACTCATACAATGCATTTACACTAGGGCAGCTTTTGACAATGCACACTGTTCTACCTGGAGATTCTTGATGTGTGCTGTTATTTGCTCTTCTAGACACAGTTGTGGCTCACCTTAGTATAAAGATATGCAACTTAATTTCATGACCTCCCCAAAGGAGTTGTACCATTGCCATGAAAGCATGGTGCCTCCTAAGGCACAAGAGCAATACCAGTTTTATTGTTGCCATAACATTGATTCTTTCCAGGATATTAAACAGGATCTCTTCTGGTTCATAAGTTCCATGCATTTTGCTCCTTCATTCTTGATCATAAATGATGATACACGACAAATGTTGCCTTCAGGTTTTTGTTGATTGAGTTATGAAATATGCCCATTGCCTAAGCTTCTGGGCACCCTGATACAGTCATCCATCTTGATCCTCCTCTTCCTAACCTGTCCAAAATTTACCCATCAGTCAGGTTAATGCCTGATTAAGCATATGGACTTGTGCTGAAGGTGAACAGCAGTTGGGAAGTAAATGAAACAGATATGGAACAATCTTGTAGTTAATATTGCAGGTTTCTAACTGAGAAGAAAATGTTGCTGGGACATCAGAATGGAGTGATATAAAGTGACTCATCAAAATATAGCTGTAAGAGTAGGGTCAGGAGCCCTAATGGATGCCCACTTAGTTGTCTGGGGTGGTAAGTTTGATGTTCTTAGTCCTCTACAATGGGGACTCTGTATGAATTTACAACTTATGGAAAGCAAAGGAGATAAGAAAACTCAGACAGTCATAACATTTTCCCATTTACACATTTATTTTTTTCAAGTCTCAAGGGAGACTGAGCTATATTACTTAACTCTGAGCTGCATGTTATGGTCAGCTATAAAGCTAACTGAATCTGCCAGCCATCCAGCACCTCCCTATTTGTTCTGGGGGAGAAGGAAAATCCAGGCTTTCATGGAGCTGATGATTCATTTGGGAGACAGGTCACATACTTAATACCTTATCAATTATTGTAAATTAGTATGGAACAGACCAAGCTGAAGTTGGCTGATTCATTTCAGGGCATTAGATGGCACTGATTATTTTATAATATTTACTCGAGAATGAACCAAGTGAGATGGGAGCCATCCCTATAACAAAGAACTCTTCAGTCAGTTGAGTACACAAGAATTACTTAAGTGAAATAGTCAGGTAATAAGAAACAGTGCCCAAATGAGTGGTGGTGTTCTGTATATGTTTGAGAATTCCGAATTTCAGAAAATTAAGATAACTATATAAACCAGTTTAGTTGTAGGAGGCTTCATGAAAAGTAGTTTTTGGGAAACACAATAATTCACTTATTATTCATTCACTTTCCATCCACACAGCAAATATAACAACTTGTATACAATGTTTCAGGTTCTGAAAGACAGACATGGTTTGTATCCTAATGGAGCTTATAATCTAATGTGAAATAAAATATCATAAATGCATGATATTAATTATAAATGGTTATGAGTGCCTTGAAAAGAAATTTTTAGAGGGAGTAGTCTGGAGGAGTGAATAGTTAGAGTGATACTGAATCAAACATACAAAGGAAGAGTAAGAGAATCAGGCAGTGGAGGTAGGGAGTACTCTGGATAGAGGACATAAAATGTGCAGAGACTTGAGGTGGAGAGGCACTGCCCTGCTGCAGAAAGGCAAGAAAGGTGGTGTACCTGGAGCATAGTTACTAGGGAGAATGAAATCCAGTGGGATGAAAAGATAATACTTGATGCTGATGTTTTGGGGATCATGGACGTCTTTAAAGATCTGTTGAAAGCTACGCATCTTCTCTCCAGAAACATGCACATACATTTCCAGTTCAGGAAGTTCACAGATTTCCAGAAGCCTCTTTGAGAATTTCAGAGTAAGAAATCCTACTTTAGGGACAGTTGTGATTGGTCTGGCTCTCAGCAGCAGGAAGGGTTTTTGCAGCAAAAGGAAGGTCAAGAATGAGCAGTGTTTGCAGGATTGTGGGAGGCTGAGAGTTTTCACAAGGCAAGGTTATCAGTCTTCCTCCAGTTCCATTGCATGCTCTCAATTCACAAAAGTCAAAGTGAATAATAGGGGACCGGACATTGCTATGCTTGTACGCATCTTGAATTTGGTTGCAATGCTAATAGTGGCATTTGGCCTTTAGATAATAACTCTCTCCTTCTCCTGGCAACTCTCCCCTCCCAGTGATTCCCATCTACACCAGTGAGTCTGTACAGCGTCTGATGCTATGGCAGAGAAGTAGACTCCATGGCACTGACTTTCTGATTCAACGGGCTTCAAAAACATCAACATGAATATTAGTGAAGCTATTGAATACAAACCACCTCCTAGTGCATTTTTAATTAGCATTTGGCCAGTTAAGTTAATCAATTTGTAAAAATGGGAAAGGAAAAGCCTATTAAAATAGAATCTGTGTTTGGTGAGGTAAACTTTTCCATAAACTACAAACCAGATACTTCCTCCAAATGGAAAATGTGAGCAGGCAGGTATACAGATCCCCTGCGGAGACTATTTTCAATATTAATTATCTTGCTGTGCCTTAAATGGTTTTGTTTGGGTACTAAAAGGTTTGTGAGGATTAGATTATTTAAATGGCAGAAATCAGTTTTCCTGAACCTGGACAGTCTTTTGCAGTCAACTGTAAAAAAACCAAAGGGGTGGAGAGAGAGGGGAGTTTTGTGCATCTCATTTGTTCTTTTAAAATGTGAAGACAAAATGAATTGTTAGTGCAAAGAAAATCAGGGTGCACATGAGAGGAAAGGAATGGGTATCCAGCACAGTTGCCTTTCTTGGGCAGATGCTGGCCTGGGTGGTGGGGGCACCCAGTTGCTGAGGGCATGGCCAGAAGCCTCATTATGAGCTGTACTTCCTGACATTGGAAGCTGCTTAGTTCAGGTGCTGTCAGGAGGGTGCAGGCAGAAAATGAGAGAGAAAAGTGTGCGGTGTCACTGCTCGGAGGAGGAGCTGTAATGTGCCCTGAGAAGAGGGAGTGCCATCTGTCAGACTGCAAATGTCTTCCCCTTTCCCAGGGTGAAGGCATAGCTGGAACACAGTTTGGTTTTAGTGCAGCAGATGAGTACGACTGTTGTCTGCTGAAGTCCTGTGCTCGGCCCTGAGCTGGATCTGTCCACAAAGACCTTCCCTGTGGTTGGAGGAGCGAAGCCTCCTGCGTCAGTAAAATGGCTGCAGAGCAGGCTCTGCTATATAGGGACCATGATCAAGAGCCCACTGTATAGTAAGCTTGCAGTACAAGTTTGTTAAGTGTATTAGTCAACGAGGACGGCCATAACGGGATGCCACACACTAGATGGCTTAGCCAACACAATTTATTTTCTCCACAGTTATGAAGTTTCGGAGTCCAAAGTGTCAGCAGGTTTGGTTTCTCTGGAAGCCTCTCTCCTTGACTTGTCAATAGACACCTTCTTGCTAGGTGCTCGCATGGCCTTTTCCCTGTGTGCATATACCTCTGGTGTCTCCTCTTCTTTTTACAAGGACACCAGTCCTATTGGATTGGGGTCCTATCCTTATGACCTCATTACGTGATGAGTCTTTCTAGTCTTTTTTTTTTAGGAATCCCTTTATCTCTTCATCTACTCTTTCCCTTCCTTCTTGCTGCCTCTTCATCCAGCTTAGTAATAACCATTTGAATATTAAAATGATAAATGAAATTTCTCTTTATGTGAAATTCTCATGTGAAAATATCATTCAAATTTACCTAACTCAAACTTACCCTAATCCTGTACCTCATGGCCTTAATTACCTCCTTAAAGGCCTTATCTCCAAATACAGTCATATTGAGAGTTAAGTCCTCCACATATGAATCTGAAGATGTGGCAGGGGACTCAGTTCAGTCCATGACAGTGAGCAAATGGATGACTGATTGAATGAAAGAGGGAATAAAAAATATGAGTCTGAAGTGCTATGCAAATTATAAGAAGAAAGATTAATTTTGACTTAAAGAATTAGAGATGGTTCTTCAAAGATTTGTAATTTGAGTTAGGTCTTGAATAATGGTGGGCACATTGATAGGACAGCATGGTAGTGGGGAAAGGAAGCTATGTTGTGCAGAGGACAATGGAGACTATTATAAAAGTCCAAATTAAAAAAAAATCATCCCGTGTAACTCTTAATTACAGGAGACATATTGAAAATTGAATATAAAACCTCATCATTTATTGAAATTGCTGAAATACATAGTTTTAATTTCATATTTTGGTAAACTGAAAAGCAAAGGGGGAATAGGAAATTTTAAAAGATGGTAAAATATACATATAGGTGCACAGAGAAGAGAGAAGAAAAAAATGTGGTTAGGAGGAAAATTGCCTGGCTGGCTTAATTGGTAGAGCATGCAACTCTTGATCTTGGGGTTGTGAGTTTGAGCCCCAAGTCAGATATAGAGATTACTTACAAATAAAAAAAACTTAAAAAGAAAGTTTCTTTAGGAAAAACCGGGAGAATGGATTCTTCCATCTCCTCAGATTCTGTCATCTGGAATCATGAAAAGAGGCAAGTATTAAGCTCATTTCTTTATCATTCATTCCTCATGAGACTATGAAAACATCCAATTTATTTCTAGGGCAAACAGAGTAATGTGTAGTAAGTTTGGGTGATATTTTCAAGTCACAAGGGTGTACCTTTGGCCACTTTTTTTCTTTTTTTTAATCAAAACCAGGTAAAAACCAGCCCCCAGACAAACAAACAAAAAAGGTAGTTTTGAAGGAAAGGTTATCTTCCAGCAGAGGCTGTATAGAAGCAGGGAAGGTCTTTCCTGACATCATTTTGGATATGGTGGGAGGCTCAGGGGGAGATTGAATATTTTTAAGCCTCAAGTAACATTTGGCCCTACCCGGTGAGCCATCCTATTCTGCCTTAGCCGTACTCCCTGCCTGTTTCTTGACCACAGGCTTTTCATATCATGGCCATATTGATCATAGTCACCAAATCCAAGAATGTTCCTTAAAACAGTACAGATATAGCTGACTGATTCACCCACTCAAGGGAAAGTTAGAAGATTGGAGTCTAGGTAGAAGAAGCATTAAAAGCAAGCACTTCCAGGAGAAATTTCCCAACTGATTTAAAAAGACATTATTTGTTGAAACAATAGATTTTTAGGTGGATTGAGAATGCTTCTCTATTTCTCTCCATTTTCCTATAATACAGATGTCAGCTTTTCCCAAAGGGGCTATTTCCATTAGTGTTGCATTTTATTGAGATCACTGCTTCTCACCAGTGGGTTAGAGCCATTAGTGCTCTGATTTTTAGCCATCATGACCTCTCATTACCCAAGCTGTTTTGCCTCATGATCACATAAGGCACATAATAATAGAACCACTGGCATTTTAGATTTCATTACAAGTCACACTTTGTTTAGCACTGCCGCCCCCCCCATACACTTTGATTTCTGTGCATGGCTGAACTGCCTCATTTCCACAGAAATGAAGTTAGACCCAAAGGCTGCTGGCACTTTGGTTCTGTAGGTGATGATTCATTTCTGAACTTCTGTGTCTTCTACCCCCATCAGGACAAGCACACACACATAGTACAAAGAGTATTTTATCTTTTTCAGACTGTGTTGTTTTCATTGATCGTTCCAAAAAGTAGATAATGGATATAAATCTTTGATTAATTGTTTTTAAGGCCAAGGGTCATTAGAAGTCATAGAGCTCAGGGCGTCTGATTGGCTTAGTCAGTTAAGCGTCTGCATTGGCTCAGGTTATGATCCTAGTGTCCTGGGATCAAGTCCCGCATCAGGCTCCCTGCTCAGTGGGAAGTCTCCTCCTCCTTCTGTCCCCCGCCTTCTGGCTCATACTCTTTCTCTTCCCCCTCCAAAATAAATAAATAAAATCTTAAAAAAATAAAAGTCATAGAGCAAGAATATCTAAGTGCATTCTGGGTGGCCATGATAACCAAGGACTCATTCTTTTATGGATATCTGCTGTTTTTGGTTGAGTACATACATGTACACACACAGACATAATTTCAGCCTTTTTTTTTTCTTACACTGACTTGACCATTGACTATTTCTTAATGAGTCACTAAATTGATCAATTGATCAGTTTGTGCTTGCTGAATGAAATGACCATTACCCAGCCCTTACTCCAACTTTGTTTGATTTATCACTAGAATACTGGCTTGGAGTATATGGACAAAACTTAAGTTGCATGTTAAAAATACTTTTGTCTTTCTAATTGTTTTCATGTATAAAGAATATCAATAGAATCTGAACACAATCCTTCTGAATGAAGTAAGTTAGTGACCTCATATACTGCCTCTATGGGAATTTTTTTTTTTCATTTAGTGTGAAAGCTGTAGATCTTCCTCCTGCTACATTTGAGGTCACACCACAGATGAAGGCTCTGACATTCCTTTTAACATGTGTTTGTAAGGACTGCTCATCCCCAGAGAAACCATAAGAAAGAGTGAGCCTAGGCTGCCTCTAATTTAACAGCAAGGGCAGATCTTTGTGTCTTTCCTATTTCATGCTACTGTTTCAGCAGCCAGAATGCCTAGATTTGAGGCCTTTTACTTGCTTTTTCTTCAGTTTTGTCCAACACTTTAAATTTGACTCATTTCCTCTTAGCCCTTCATTAAGTTTCCTGCTCAATCCTTTTCATCTTGTTGAAGTTCCTTAACTTTTGGCCAGTTGGGACTTCAGATATCTTCTCTAATCCAAAACAATGCCTAGATCATTGAACTTATTCCACCACAAATATGAATTCTGTTACATGTGAGTTCAAGACACTGAGAGGAAGGGTTTGGTAAATTTCTGGAAGATGAAAAGTAGGTGAAAAAGATTGCAGGGTAAGAGCAGAGGGAGCCAAAGTTAAGAACACCCACAGGGAAAGTGTGTAATGGAGGCAAGAATCACTTTTAAGGGAGATCTTCCCAAAGGGATGATGGGGGTATAAGGAGCTGAAGCAGGGTGAGGAATAGAAATCAAGGTGATTGCTTGGAAATCTGTCTCTTAAATGGCTACATAAGTGACCTTCTTACTGTAGTTTCTCAATTTGCCTCTTGGAAAGCACAAACATTTTCCTTGAATGAGGTAGAAAATCCTAAATGAGAAGCAGAGGGCCTCAAAGAAGTCCTTACTTTTTAATTAATTCATTTTTGTCACTTTGGGGGTTCTCCAACCTGCTTGCCCTGATCCACATGTGCAACACAATGGAAACCTACTAGTCAAAAGGCTCTGCCAATGTACAGATCTTTCCATCAGGGTGGAGCCAAAGAGGGGCTCTCTGAGAAGTGATGGGATATGTCTCTCTCTGTCTCTCTCTCTCTCTCTTTTTTTTTTAGTTTCAGAGGTAGAATTTAGTGATTCATCATTTGCATATAACACCCAGTGCTCATTATATTAAGTGCCCTCCTTAATGCCCATCCCTCAGTTACCCCATCCCCCCATCAGCTCCCCTCTAGCAACCCTCAGTTCGTTTCCTATAGTTAAGAGTCTTATGGTTTGTCTCCCTTGCCTCCCCCTGTTTTCATCTTATTTTATTTTCCTTCCCCTTCCCTTTTGTTTATCTGTTTTCTTTCTTTAATTCCCCATATGAGTGAAATCATATGGTATTTGTCTTTTTTGGTGTGACTTCATTTAGCATAATACCCTCTAGCTCCATCCACAACATTGCTTTAACACCCCTCTCACAGCAATGGACAGATTGTCTCAGCAGAAGATCGACAAGGAAATAAGAGCCTTGAATGACACATTGGACCAGATGGACTTAAGAGATATATTCAGAGCTTTTTATCCTAAAGCAACAGAACACACATTCTTCTTAAGTATGGGACATCCTCCAGAATAGATCACATACTGGGTCACAAATCAGGTGTCGACTGGTACAAAAAGACTGAGATTATACCATATGTATTTGAAGACCACAATGCTTTAAAACATGAACTCAATCACAAGAAAAAATTTGGAAGGACCACAAATACATGGAGGTTAAAGAACATCCTACTAAAGGATGAACGGGTTAACCAGGAAATTAAAGAAGAGTTAGAAAAATACATGGAAGCAAATGAAAATGAAAACATGACAGTTCAGAACCTTTGGGATGCAGCAAAAGTGGTCCTAAAAGGGAAGTCTATAGCAACACAGGCCTTTCTCAAGAGGTAAGAAAAGTCTCAAATATACAACCTAATCTTACATCTAAAGGTGCTGGAAAAAGAACAGCAAGTAAAGCCCAAATCCAGCAGGAGAAAAGAAATGATAAAGTTTAGAGCAGAAATCAATGATATTGAAATAAAAAAAATAAAAAACAGGAGAACATATCAACAAAACTGGGAACTGCTTCTTTGAAAGAATTAATAAGATCAATAAATCCTTAGCCAGACTTATCAAAATGAGAAAGGACCCACATAAATAAAATCATGAATGAAAGAGGAGAGATCATGACCAACACCAAAGGTAAGGTGGCTTCAAAAGAGATGCTGCATCTGAAAATGTGGAAATGGGTGGGAAGAAAGAAGGAATAGTTCAGTGCATTGGAGAACACAGTAGCAGAAGATAGGGACATGAGATCAATGTTCAGAGCTCAGAAGAGCTTTCAGTTACAAGGGGACAGAGGGCTTAAAACTCACTGCTGTTTTTTAAACTGTAGAACTTTGGTACAAAAGATCAAAATATAGTAAATTTATACATTAAATATATAAATATTCACTATAAATTTAAATAAAATAAAATTAGGAACAGAGGCTTGTTCAGCATCTCCTTCTCTATCATTAGTCCCTGACATGGATTCTATAGCATTTCCATCAACACTGGGGTTCCTGAAAGTACTATTTGAGATCTACTGGACCAGAACATAAAGTACTGATGAGGAGGAGTGGAAGAATGTTGGAAGGATGAGTTGCGGAGTTTACGCAGAAGGCCTTGAATGCCCATCCAAAAAGTTTTCGTTTTTATTCTGGAGACATTGGACCACCTTGGACATATAAAAATATAAGAATTTGGAAATAAGAGCTATACATATATTATGTATATGTATTTATGCTTAAGTTGACCTTTCAGTGCAAGATGGGACACATCAGAATGGCAACACAGGAAATGAGCAGTCTAAGTAAGGGGATCTGAGCCAAGATGGCAGAAGTGGGAAAGTAAAATGTAGGGTGATGTGAGGGATGGAAGTGACAGAACTTCGATAGAGTATGTGGGGGTGGGTGAGGGCAGGAGCAGAAGTCAAAGGTGCTCTTAAGTTTCTGAAATCATGACTGGTAGTCTCAATGATGTTATTAGTAGAGCTAAGAAATGCAGCCGTAAGGAGAAATAGTAGGTCTGAGAGAGGGAATGCTTCACTTAGGGGATTAAAGTACAGATTTCAAAATCCAAATTACTTAGGAATCATAAGGGAGGCTAAAAACACTGTTGAGCAGAAATTTGAAAAAGGAAATTAACAACTAAAAAAGGTGGGGAGGAAGAGAGAGAGCTTTCTTGCATCAGGAAAAGAACACCCTCCAATGTAGTAAGATGGTCTGGTAAAGAAAGACCTCTTATAAAATTCGCAATTCCAATTCTAATCCACTAGGCATTGAGACCTTCCAAAGAATCCCACCCTGCAGGACACTTAGCCTCAGAGATCAGCTCAGGATTGTGCTTGTGTGGGTGGTAAAGTCCTGCCCCAGCAGGACTTACTTTCAAGGTATAGGGAGGGGTTGGTGCTAAATGGATGGGGGTGGGGGCTGCTTCTCTCTGGATTGAGAGCCCAGGCTATAACCCACAGGCATACAACTTTCCTGACTTGCCACAGACCCTGCTGTCAGAAATGGTGCTCTGAATTGCATGGCCTGTCAACTTTCTGAAACCTGCCTTAAAACACCATATACATGGATAAGGGCTTAAATGAAGGTGACAGTACCAAGGTTGGCAAGGATGTGGAATAACTGGAACTTCATAGACTGCTGGTGGGGATGTGCATTGGAACAGGTCCTACAGAAATGTTTAGCATGTGCACTAAAGTTGAATATCAGCTTACCCTTTGACGCAACAAATCCACTTCCACTATATGCAACAAAACTGAATACACATACTTATCAAAAGACTTGTATGGGATATTCATAACAACATCGTGTGTTAACAACCCAAATCTGACAATAGCCCAAATATCCACATCCATCACAGAACTGATGAAGTGTGGTATATTCATACAATGGGATACTATTTAGCAACAGGAATGAAAGAAATCCAACTTTACCACAATATGGTTTAATCTCACAAACATGGTAATGAGCAAAAGAAACCAAACACCAAAGCACAGATAGCATGCTGTTCCATTCATAGGAAGTTCAAAACCAGATAAAATTATTCAATAGCATTGGAAGTCAGGATAATGGTTGCCTTTACTGGCAAAGGTGGAGAGCCGTCAATGACAGGAAGGGAGCATGAGGAGTCTCCTGGGGAGCTGGTAATGTTGTTTCTTGACCTGGTCCTTGTTTGGATGGTTGTGGTTACTGATATGGTATTACATGGCTGTGTTGACTTTGTGAAATTCATTAAGCTATACACTACTTCTATCTTCTGTTTATATTATAATCCAACAAAATCTGTAAAACCAACAAAGTAGAACTCCTACTGTTTTGATCATTTTATTCTCCTTCCTAGAATCTCCAGATCTCCACAGCTGTAAAGTTCAAATTCCTTAGTTTTCAAGATGAGTTTTGCAATATGTCCCCATATATTTTTCCAGACCCATCTCCTACCTATCCCTGCTAAGTTCCAGCTACACTGGACTGTTTTAACCATGACTTTAGTCTTCCATATACTTGTATATCTCCAATACTTTGCTTGTATTGTCCCCTTTGTTTAGAATATGTATCCACATTCATTAACTTGATGGCCCAGCTGAAATAAAATTCCACTTCCTTCAAGAAAACTTTTTTGACTTACCCAGACAGATGCATGTACTTTCTCTGTGTTCATATTGCTACAAAGACACACCTTGCCTAGTTCGGAGTAAAGACTCCTATGTATTTGCTCAATTAATCATTTTTTATGAATAGGGCGACCTGAAAAATGAGATTTATATTTCAAAGAATCTTGTGATGGGTAAAGACTGTCAGTAGGAATCATGGGCTTTACTGTTTGTCTTTGTTTACTTAGGACTATTGCCCCACCCCTAGCAAAGAAAGAATATCTTTGTGGGCTTCAAAGCTTTTTTGTGGCTACATTATTTTCCAGGGCTATCTCTTGATGTTTCCCGTAGCAGCTGCAAACTAAAGATAACTTTATTTTGCTCTTATCTTTTGGGGGATGGGGAGAAGTAATAAAGATAAATGTATTTGTTTATTTCAAGTGAAAATAATATTTTAATCTACAAAGTGTGAGCAAGAATAAAATAGGGTCAAATTCTGCCATATTCTTAGGGCTGTATGCTTCTTGGGCCACATTTCATTCTTACAGTTGCATCTCCAGAGAAGTTTCTAGATGTTAAGATTCCATCTCTGCACGATTTGGGTCTTTGCATATTAACTTGATCTCACTGTATGACTCAAAAAATAATCTTCTAATGTTCCAGCCAGTTACTACATTAGAAATAAATATATTTTAGGAGATTAACTTGATTTGTGGGAATTTACCCTTATGTCAAAATGTACTAATACATGTATGGAGAGAAAGGGAAAAAATAAACAACTGAAAATTTGTTTATGAGCCCCCAGAGCTATAATAGAGGATCAGAAATTTGTGAATAAAAACTCACATTAATTTAACTGGACAACTTTAAGGTGTTTTTTTTTTTCTTTTTGTTTTATATATACCAATTCAAAGCTTACAGTTTCTCCGGCCTCTGCAATTAAGGCCGCCTAATTCTGCATCTACCCTGGAGATATGAATGAGCTAAAAAGAGACTTTCTAATCAATTCTTATAATTATGCAGTCAGATGGAAAATACTGATAACTAAGTCTTATTCTTAGTTATGAGCTTTGCATATTTGGAAGTAGATGGGTGGGCTGCAACACGGAATATACCATATGCCTAGATCTGGAATATATAAGTGACCTTCCTAAGCAGACATCTTAATGAGCCTTAGTTTTCACAGACAGTGTTAAAATATGAAAAGAGAAAAACACTGCATTAGGGTTTGTATAGCACTTTTTCATAGTTTATTTTAAGATGCCATCAGATCATTCCCATGCAGTTGAGACCATTGTGCAACCTGAAGTCTAGTGTGGTGACATCTCCTCCCTAAACAGCAGCACAGGTAAAAGGAATAGCCCCAGGTGGTTGGCATCAGAGCCTGACTCAAACCGGGTCATTAACTGTTGGCTTATGTTGATCCTCTTGACCCATTCCCACTCTTTCCACAGGCTCATGCTGCTTTAGAAAACTCAAAAGTGTTAGGTAAGACACATGCCCTCTGAATGTGGGTTACTGTAAAGATGTTGGATGCTTCAGTCTCCCATGTATCAGTAAAAAAGTCTGTATCCTCCTCATCTCTGTCTCCTCCAGCCCTTGGTAGAACCTGGTTGCTGGGATAATGGCACACAGATACACTCCCCTAGTGTCTCTGAGGCTCTGAGTACCCTCCCAATGGGCCTCTAGAACTAACTGCACTAACTGATAAAACCAGGCAGCATTTTACTCAAGTAGTTTATGAGAGGTAAACCTCCCACCTAACCCCTTACCCTGTAATTGTTGTTCACCTATTGTAAGGGGGGTAACTTGGGGGGGGGGACAAAAAACATGGACTCTGAAGCCCCAGAATCTTGGAATCTAGTCCTACCTCTGCCATTTTGTACTTACTTCTTAGAATCTTAGGCATTCCTTGAATGTACATCCCTCATGGGTTATTTGGGGATTTAGTGACACATGAAAAATTGCCTGGCACATAGCAAAAACTCAAAACCAGTTTGAACCAGAAAGTTGTGTCAATTAAGGCTTAAGAATTTCTGATCTCATGCAGCTTAAAAGTGCTTCCATTATTAGTGATTCAGAATGTGCTGGGCAACTAACTCAGTTTTCCATCTCATCTCATTTACCCTTGTCACAGTGCCTTATGATTCTAGTTGGATGTTTTTGTCAAATGTATCTAGTTATATGCCAGATCTTTTCCCACCTCAAAAAGACTGCTTTTTACTCACTTTTCAACCTATGATCACAGTTTAAAACAAACAAACAAACAAACAAATATTGGAAAAGGTTTGTGGGCTTTGGAAGGGTTGGGCCTTAGCCTATTTTGCTCTTGTTCTGTATAGTGGTGAAGGAATGAATGAATGGCTAGGTTGGAGAGTACTGGTAATTCATACAGTTTCATTAGCTAAAGGAAATAAGTCATGAAGTCACCACATGCTGTTAGTGGGCCAAGGGAATCATCCTTACATTTAAAGATCAGGGCATCCATTTTGGACTGTCAGAGTTCCAAGTTCACGTTTTGGGTCTGTTGCTGACTCATACTATGACTCTGGAGAATTAAAATTAGCTTTGAATTTGGGGGGGGGGTGGTGATATTTGTCATGGGAGGATGAACTAATTGTATGACATACTATTTCATAGAAGTAAGGGGTAATGAGTATAATCATTAAAGCAAATTAGTTAATATTTCAAAAGTGAAAGCAAAACTACTGCATGGATGAAATTTGAGATTCGGGATCCTTGGGATAAAGAGGAGCATGAGGGACAGGACAACCATCAGTTCATTACTTTACTGAATGAAGTACCACAGAGCCTTGATAAGGTTGAGCTGTCTAGAAGGAGAGCATTACTAATATACATATAAGCTACATAAAGACATAACAGCTCAGGGTGCGATATACATTCCTCCTTTTCTCTCTCTTTCCCTCTCTTGCTCATTCTTTCTCTCCATTTCTCTCTCCGGATATTCCTAAGCATGACTTTTGTGCTGAGTTTGTGATGAGTTTCCTCAAAACATTGGAGACTTCTGAGATAGAACAATTGAAAAGAAACGACTATGGAGGTCATGTGGTTCCACACTTTAATCTCACCAATTCTAGTCTGTTAAGAGTGGCTCCTATTGTTTCCCTGCCACGGGCTTATCCATGCTACTAGCAAATGAGGTCCACCTGCCTATTCTCCACTCATTGGTTTCGGTTTTGCCCTAGAATATTACACAGGAAAAGCAACAACAACAAACAAACAAACAAAAAAACTGCTTGAGGTGAGCTGTCCTGTCCCTATGAAGTCTGATCTCTTCTTCTTTTTTTAATTTAAATTCAATTAGCTCACATACAGTAAGTACATCATTAGTTTCAGATGTAGTGTTCAATGATTCATCAGTTGCATATAATACCCACATGATATGATGAGCACTGGGTGTTAATAAGTCTGATCTCTTCTAGTGATAGAACCCCAGACTTTTCATAATTTATCAGTATAAATTCCTGTCCCCTCACACTCTTCCCTTACTTCTCTGGACATGCTCCAATTTGCCTAGTTAGTCTGCAGTCAATAGCAATGACTTTGCACTGATAAAATTCTACACACTGAGTTAACTCAGCTCACCCCCTGCCTTTATATCCCTCCTGTCCCACTGCCGTGTCCCTTAGGAGCCCTACATGAGGATCTTGCCTTGAAGGGCCTTTGGGACAGTTATGACCTTGATTGGTAGAATCCTAGGAACTCTAGTTTGGTAGCTCTTATGATTTAGCTGCAAGTCAAACTGACTGTAGAGTCTATTCTGGGGTCCGGTGACCCAACCATAATAAGTGAATTTCCATCAAACTCATAAATAAGCTCTTTTCATTCATCTATCCATCTTCCATTAAATGTTTATTTACAATTTATAATGTTAGGGTCTGGGTATTTACAGATGGCTAAAACATAACACCTGCCCTCAAGGAATTCCTAGTCTATTGGGAGAGATGTGTCCATCTTTATCATCATATAAGGACAGAGCTTGATAAAGCATTTTAAGAGTGCCATAACAATTAGCATGGAAATTCATTTTACCCCTACCTGGATCTCGTTCTGCTCCTCTGGACCCAAGTTCTTGCTATCCTGGGACCCTGTCTGCTCATGGCAGACCCTATCACTGAATGCTGGTTTAGTCTATCTCCCAGCTATACTGAATAGGAGGGGTCTTATCATTAGCTTGACTTCCCAATGCTACTAGCTCTCATCACGTGAGGTAATCCTGCCCCTTCCTGGGAATCTGCATTCTGTTCCTCTTTGTGGCTCTACCTGGTGGCCAGGTATTGATCTACATTCTCTTTAATAGGTTTTTTTTTTAAATTTTTAAAATATTTTATTCATTTATTTGACAGAGATCACAAGTAGGCAGAGACAGGCAGAGAGAGAGAGGAGGAAGCAGACTCTCCCCAATGAGCAGAGAGCCTGATGCGGGGCTCGATCCCAGGACCCTGAGACCATGACCTGAGCTGAAGGCAGAGGCTTTAACTCACTGAGCCACCCAGGCACCTCTTAATAGGTGTTTTTAATGTATATTTCTATCAGGTCTCAGTTGTGAGTTGCTCACATGATGTGGATTACTCTACATATTTTAATGTGCTTCCCTACATATCAGTGATTAATTTTAGGCAAAATATGTCTTGTCTTCAACCCTTTGATCTGCTCTCCTCACATGTCACGCTAAGGAGCACGTAAAGCCAATTGTGAGCTCTAGTTCCTGATCCCAGGCAGGCAGTCCTCCTACTTTTCTGTTCAAGTGTCCTCTCCTGCTCTTATATTTGTTCCTTCTTTCACATCCTCCTGATTTTGTACCCTAGTCCCCAACAGCACATATCCGAATTCTGCTTCCTCATGGTATAGAGATAAAACCTGATAACAACGTCTTAGATAGGAGGCAGTGCTATCTACCGGAAGGAACAGAAATCTTGGAATTAGATAAACTTAAGTCAATACCAGGCTATAACACTTTCTCGCTGTGTGAGCTTGGTTAAATTTAAATAACCCAGCTGATGTGACCTAGAGATGTCTTCTGTTAAGTGGAGATAATAACTCAGCTCACAGATTTAGGAGGTCAGTATGAGTCAACATGTATAAAGCTCTTAGAACTTGGCAGATCCTCAATATATACTTGTCCCTCCCTTCTCTTGTATATCAACACAAAAACCCCATCTGTAAATTTGTGATTTCTCTTCTGACCCTAAACCAGGGAACAACCACCATGTATCTGTGTAGTAGTTCTGACTTGACAAAAACTGCTCTTATGAGCCTTGGCAAGATTTCTGTTTTGTCTTTAAAATATCATTGAAAATATATTTACCATTAGTCTAGGACAAGGTGTGGAACAAGGAAACATATTCTCTTGGAAGAAGTTAAGATGGAGAGAACATCAATGAAGACCATCTTTCCCCTTTTTTACCTGCCACCATCAGCTCATGATGTGTATTGTTTTCTCTGAAACAAGCCCAGTATGAGTATATCCATGTCATTGTACCAATAGCATAGTAGTGGGAAGCAGTAATTGCATGAACCAGAAAGCTTGGGTTCAAATACCAGTTGTACCTCCAACTAGGTGAATGATTTAGGGCTCTAGTTTTTTTTTTAACAGTAGAATATTATTAGAATGCTTCTAATAATAATATTGAATTGAGGTTGTTCTTAAGATGACCCAAATTGATATGTATAAAGCCCTTAGAAATGAACATGGCCCTAAGTAAACATCTTAATAATCTTTGCTATGATTATTCTACCCTTACCACCATTATCATTTAGGAAAAAAATCTTTGTCAATCTATAAAAATATATATATCTTATGTTAATCTAAATTTAATCATTAAAATATTTTTCATTTGTGGTCTTTCTGGACTTATCATTTTCATTCTTAAAATTTATATTCATATTTCTACCCATTTTTACATTTACATATTAGTAATTTCAAAGAACTTTTTATGTTGATGATTATATCCCATCATCTTTTCTTTGTTATTTTTCCTTAAATGTCTATATTTTCAACCCAGATTAAAATTTTCTTCAAGATAGAAGACAAAGTTTACTTAAAAGCCTCTAAAGCAAAATACTGAAATTAAAATATCCTTAGCTTTTTAGGCATTTGTCTTATATTTTATAATATTTAAGGTAACATGGTGAGCTGACACAATTGCTCATAACTGTTTAAATTGTAGCTGGTGTTTTAGTCAGACAATCAATATCTAATTATGTATTTTATTAGACAAATAATTTCAGGAGGCTTAATCCTATCTTTATGTAATATGGTCTATGTGACAATCCAACTGGTTTTACCTAACTATATTTTCATTCTTGACTAATGGACTTCAAAATTACACAAAGCTTTTTGGCTAAAAACGTGGTAGATGATGGTGGGACGCCTGGATGGCTCAGTTGGTTAAGCCACTGCCTTCAGCTCGGGTTGTGATTCCAGGGTCCTGGGGTTGAGTCATGCATCGTGCTCCTTGATCAGCAAGGAGCCTGCTTCTCTCTCTGCCTCTGCATGCCACTCTCCTGTTTGTGCTCGCTCTCTCTCTCTCGCTGAGATAAATAAATAAAATCTTTAAAAAAAACAACAACAAAAGCATGGCAGGTGATGGGATGAATAATAAATACATGTATACTACTTTTTCCCCATGACATTTTATTTGCTGAATTTACATAAAACAATACGATTATAATCAATTTCATATTTTAATTTTTTTTTCATTTAGTAAAAACTTTTCTTTACAGTTTCCCAAACCAGCATAAGATGTAACCTTGGGACCTTTTAGAAGATAAAGTATAATAATAATGATAACTAACACAGAGTTCTTATTATGGTCCAGGGACTGGTTTAAGCACATTAAACCCATTTCATTTACTTAGTTCCCTCAGCTAACCTATGCAGTTGGTAGTGTCATTCTCATTTTACAGATGAGGGAACTGAAGCATAAGAAGGCTAATTTGCTTAAGAAGAACACCCTGCTAATAAGTGGTAGAGCAGGTTTGAACCTAAGCAGGATGATTTTAGTGCACTGATTTAGCAAATGTTTTCTATAAAGGGTCAGATAGTAAATATTTTGGGCTTTGAGGCCATATGCTCTCTGTTGTAGCTACTCTGTAGTTGTAGTCCAAAAGCAACCATAGGTAACACGTAAATGAATGGCTATGTTCCAATAAACCTTTAGTCATGCACACTGAAATTTGAATTTTATATTTTCATCTGTCACAAAATATTGTCTTTTGATTAAAAAAAACATTAAAGATATAATGAATGTTCTTAGCATGTGGGCTGAATAAAAAGCAACAGTGGACCACACTTGGCCTTTGGGATATGCATTGCCAGCTCCTATTGTGTAGGGTAAGATCTTAGCCTCTGTGCTTCCTCTGACTTGCGCATACCAAAATGTGAGAAATCAAAGGCGTGTCTCATATTAATGGTATTACCAAATAAAGGTAACTCCTTCTTATTTTATTTATGACCAAGTTAATTACTATGATCAGAAGATACTATTTATTAGAACAGCTTTCTTTAAATCAATTGGATTCTTATACTTTTCCTGAGTGTTTGTTTCTTTCACCCTTAATGATGGTTTAAGCATCTTCAATCTGAATCTATATAGTAAAATTGAAGACATTTTGTAATTGCTAAATTGGATTTGCTGGATTACAGACTCAATGGAATAAATCAGAGGGGGAAAACCCACCCTTAGGTTCTGAACTATGCTACTATACTGTCTACATTTTTTTTTCAGTGTTCATTTTCAGTGTTCAGGATTCATTGTTATGCACCACACCCAGTGCTCCATATGATACTTGCCCTCCTTAATACCCACCACCAGGCTCACCCAACCTCCCACCTCCCATCCCCTCCAAAACCTTCAGTTTGGGGGCGCCTGGGTGGCTCAGTGGGTTAAAGCCTCTGCCTTCCGCTCAGGTCATGATCTCAGGGTCCTGGGATCGAGCCCCGCATCAGGCTCTCTACTCAGCAGGGAGCCTCCTTCCTCCTCTCTCTCTGCCTGTTTCTCTGCCTAGTTGTGATCTCTGTCTGTCAAATAAATAAATAAAATCTTAAAAAAAAACCACAAAAAACAACAAAAAACCTTCAGTTTGTTTCTCAGAGTCCACAATCTCTCATGCTTTGTCTCCCCCTCCAATTTACTCCATTTCTGAATTAAATTGATTTTTCATCAAAACAGCATTTTGCTTTGTGTTGTGTGGATAGGACCTCATTCATAGCATCAGCTTCTGGCTTGGTTTCTTTATTATAGAAAAGAAATTCCCATTAAGCCACCAGGCAGCATGATTAAATTTTAAAAACAACATTGGCATTGTGGCAACATAATTTTAATTGTTCTCTCTGCCAGCCTAGTTTATCTGTGTGGCAACTACCTCATTCATTAACACCTACCACCTGTCCAGAAGGTACTCCATGCACCATCTCCAAGACAGTTCCAAGCAATCAAGCCAGTTTTATGTCTAGATAAGTCGTATTGATACATAATATGACTGTGGCTCCTGAACCATTGCATAGGCACCGAGAGCTCTCTCTCTTTGAGGGTCATGAGGTTCTATTTGAGATGGGGAATGGCCAAGGCCCAGATGAGCAAGACAAGAAGTCAGTGTTATTTGGGAGACAAGCTTCTCAGCCTCATAAAACTTTATACACTGTGTTCATGCCAGATAATGTCAGAATTCTATTGATTAGCCATACCAGGAAGGTTGGAGAGATCATCTTAAAAAAATGAAGGACTATAAAAGCTTTTCAAACCAAAGGGCTTTACTTTATTGCATGGTGACAGGGTGGCTAGATAACTTAGATCTTTGCAGCAACTGGCAATTGTGGCTGCAAATGCTAGGTTCACATGTTTTATAGCCCTTTGTATCTGTCAGGTGCTTTTCCATCCTTGATCACTTCATCCCTTATAGCATAACTCAGTGAAATAGGGGAGGGGTCCTTATCTCCCTTCACAGCTGAGGGAAGCAGGGCCTAGATAGAGTTTATTGATCCATCCAAAGGGACTATAGTGTTGCTCCAAATTCCTGGTCAAATACTCCTCCTGCTATAGCACATCATCTATGTTACCTAGGAATGGTTAAATATTGCCAAAGCTATTAGCCATTGACATAGGGAAATGGCACAAAATGTATATTTGTTAACACTTCATTAGGAGAAAATCAAAGGCCTTGATTTCCTATTTAGGAGACAGGGATTCAAATGACCAAGTTTATGCATTACTAGGAACACAAATCTGAAGTCCTCATTCCCTCTTCTGTAAGATGGGAATTATCAATTTCATTTATTGCTGTGAGAATAGAATGGGAATAATAAATAGTAAAATGGGAATAATAAATCTCACTAAGTTACTGTGAGAATATAATGAGACAAAGCCAGCAGAAGCATCTAGTACAGTGGTTAGCACTTAGTTGATGCTTAATAAATATAAATTCCTCCCTTTTGGAATTATTCTCTGAAGCCAGGTATCCATGGATAGAGTATTAGATTTTCAGTCGTCTGTATGATCTCTAAAGAACTTTCTTCAATATTGAAGTGCTCTTGCAGGTAGCACTATAATTTTAACCTTATCTTTTATTTTTAATACCTCCTTCTATCCCCAGTGAACTGAAATATGCAAACCAACAAAGAAAACTAGGATTATATAAGAGCAGTGGGAATTATTAAAAGCTGCTTTACACACCTTTAGTATTTTTTTTCATAGTGGTAAAAAAAAAGCATAACAAGATTTACCATCTTAACACTTTTAAGTCTTTTAAGTTAAAGTCTTTTAAGTTAAGTTTTAAGTTAAGTCTTTTAAGTTAAAAAAAAAAAAAAGTTCAGTTCAGTGGCATTAAGTACATTCACATCGTTGTGGATCCATTGCCACCATCCACCCTTATTTCAAAATTCCAAGCTGAAACTCTGTCCTCATTAAATAGTAACTCCTTTCCCTTCTTCCCTCAACCCTGGTAACCAGTATTCTATTTTCTGGCTGTATCAGTTTGACTGTTCTAGGTACCTCATGTGAATTGCTTTGTATCTTTAAATTTCTACTCTCACATGCTGTTTCTTTAAAGTACCTGGGAGCTTAACTCCTATTTTTGTTGCAGTATTGTGTAAGCTGAATATGAAGTTATTTGATGAATTTTCATCCCAACATTTAAAATTATATTTTTATTGTATCAAACACTAATCTTACACTGTATATTAACTAACTGGAATTTAAATAAAAACTTTAAAAAGACCCCAAAATAGTAATTTCCAATGCAAAGTGACAGTGGAACTGAAAAGAATGTACAGAGTAAATAAAAATTTTTCAAGAGCAAACATTGCACCAATAGTAGTTGTTCCCAGGACAGAATGAATACCTACAGGTGCACATGTTGGGTAGATATGCAAAAGATATGCTTGGGATTCTCCTTCTCCTTCTGCCTCTCCCCGCTGCTTGCACATAAACATATATACACACTCAAATAAATAAATCTTAAAAAACTTCTCAATTACTCATAAAATCAAATCAGTAATAACTACTAAATGATGTTTTAAATGGGCAATAAATTCCATTCCAGAATTTTATTGCCATGCACTTCAGATTCAACTAACAGTTTGGCATGGTCTCAATTATGTGGCAACCCTGTGAAGAGAGATTATCACTTTCATTTTACAGTTGAGGACATGGAGATCCAGACATTGTGGGTAACTTGCCTGAGTCATACCAAGTGTCCCTGTTGGGTCTGGGAATCAGACTCAGGACCTCCCCCCTAAGTCGTGGGCTGGCTACCCTCAAGGCTGCTACATTGCACAGCTGGAGACATTATTCAATCTGCACAGATGTCCACTTTTTCTTTTCCATATTATCCTTTCTTACGGCACCCACCATCTTCCTTCCATTTATGGTAAGTACATACATCCTTAACCTAAAATGATTTGACTTACAGTTCATAAGACTTTAGGATGGTGAGAAAGACTTTAAAGTCATAAGACTTTAGGATGGTGAGAAAGCATCACGCATTCAGTAGAATTTTGATCTTTTCTCAGCATAGTCATAGGTAGCACATCCTCACTCTTGATTCTGGGCAGTGGCGGTGAGCTGCAGCTGCTAGTCAGCCTCATGATCACAAGGGTAAACAACTGATACACTGATGACCATTCTGGTTTTCACTTTCAGACAATATTCAGTAAATTACACGGGATATTCACATTATTATAAACTAGGCTTTCTGTGAGAGGATTTTCCCCAACTCTAGGTTAGTGTCCATGTTCTGAGCATGTTTCAGGTAGGCTAGGCTGAGCTATGATATTTGGTAGATTAGGTATATTAAATGTATTTTCAACTTATGAAATTATGATGGGCTTATTGGGACTTCCCCATGCCAAGTCGAGAAGATCTGTGTATTGTTTTACTACATAGTACCAAACTTTCATCTCCTTGAAGTCTGAAGTACTCTTAGTCACCTTGGTATCTTTCCTGAGACCTCATATGCCACTCACTAAATGCCTTCTGAAATGAGGTAGTGTGGAGGCAGAGTAGGTCATGTGAGGCTACCTTCCTAGTATCAAAATATTAGAACAAAAGAGTGAAAATTTTAGTCAATTATCCAGATACTTCTCTCAGAAACCTCTATTTGGAAGCAAATAGGGCTGTAAAACACATGGCTGCATCTTTCATTTTTCAAAAAGGAAGGTTAATGATATGTAGCAACATCTTAAAATCTTCACTGTTAGCAGAGTTGAATCTTGTTGCTGTGTAGACTATGTTGTCTTCATGATGTCTAATTAACTTTTAAAGTAACACTTTTGTAAGGTTTCAGGTACACTACAGCAACTTGGGAAGAATTTAGCTTTCTCATTGGTAGTGGTATTAATCCCTCATTTATAGATCCCACTGAGAAATAATGGCTGCCAAACTTTGATTTCTATAATTTAGTAACATGAGATAACCCACAAAATAGGTTGTCAGTTGTGTGCCCAAAGAGCATGGGTATTGTAAACTTGTTATAAATTAAATCCTGGACATTTAAGGAACTTAGGTCTAAAAAATGTTATATTTAGGGCTCCTTTGATTATATAAATATATTGTGGCTTTTTAAAAATGTTTTATTTATTTATTTGAGAGAGAAAGAGAGAACACAAGCAGGGGGAGGGCCAAAGGGAAAGGAAAGAGTGAATCTTAAGCAGATTCCACCCTGAGTGTGGAGCCTGACATTGGGCTGGATCTCATGACCATGAGATCATGACCTAAACTGAAAGTAAGAGTCATATATTTAACCAACTGAGCTATCCAGGCACCCCTGAATATATTGTTTATGTAAATATATGCATATTCAGTTATGTATTACAACTGAAGTTTCAGATTCATCTATCCTATAGTACATGAAACAAATTGAGGGTATCAGCATAATGTGCTGCAAAGATGGCCCATCGTTCAAGTAGTTTACTTTTTTGGCATCTGAAAAATAGAGAAACACTGGAGAACAATTGTAGTCTATCTGTTGAGTCTCCTATATGTTACTTGAGTCTATATATTCATCTAATTTAAATTTCATAAAGCCTAAGATTATATTCTTTACCTAGACTGTGAAAAACACACTAACTCCTGAATTCACTATAATTTTATCTCCTCTTCCAATAATAATCCTTTATATTCTTTGGGTTTCAGACCATTTTTAATATGAACTTTCTCCCCAGATATTTTACAGCACCATATAACACAATTAATGAGCTAAATTTTATAAGCAGTCCCCAGTGTGATGGAGAAAGAGAAGAGGAGATGTGTTTCCCATGAGGGAAAGAGATGTTTCTACATGAGATCAGAAGGAAGACCAGGAGTCAATGCGATGCCTATCTCTCCAATATCTACAGATGTCAGGACCAGCTCCAGTTGTACCTGGTAGAGGTACAATCTCCTAAAAGCTTAAATGGCCTTTGGAGAAGAGAAAGTTGTCAGCAATTCTCCAATCAGCAGAAGTGGAATTGTAACAGCCTGAAACTAATTGAGGCTGAGGAACTAAGCATTTCTCTGGAGTTCTTAGGCTAAAACAGGGCAGCTGGGAAGCTCCATATGTTTTGGTCCTTTGTTTATAATCCTACAAATCAGGTGCCTCCCGTGACCATCATCCCTTAAAGGGCCCTGGCCATAGCATGTGTGCTACTGAAGGAAGAGGTCATAGGTGAGGAGGTTTAATTTCCTTCTTGGCTTTTGAGAATCTGCAAACTCTCAAAGGGCTTTCATCATGTATGTCTTCCCAGTTATCATCTCCTTTTCTTCACTTCCTTCCCTTCCCCTCTTCCTCAGCTAGGCTTTTATTCTAAATTTTTATTCTATATGGTGCCCTGAAGCCCAGAGTAACAGCGAGACAGGAGGGAAGTATGCTTAGCGTGGTGATAGTCAGATTTAGTATGGGGACAGGGAAGGGAACCATTTTGTTTCTTTGTACTTGAACCCTAAGCATGCAAATGTCTGACAGTGGCTTCTGAACACAGCTTCACTTAGGCTGGAAAAACCTCCATGGTAGAGAGGCAAAATATGAACATTTGAAAAGAATAACCTGTGGTGAAGTAATGTCCACTTGACAATCTTGGGACCATGTCAAGAAGGATAACACCTATCAACCGCTTACAAAGTACCAGGTGATAGTACGCACCTTGCTGCCTTATCTCATGTAACCCTCACACTGTAAAAGTTGGTATTACCATCATCATTTTACAGATGAGGGAACATAATTAAAAAGGTGAAGTTATAGTCCCCATATTTCTCTGAGTCTGTGACCTAAGTGCTTACCTACTCTGTCATAACCGGTGATTCTAGGGTCCCTTGACTTTGGTGTTTGTGACTGGGTGCGCATCCCCAGCCTTTCCTATCACTTAGCACTTTTAATAGTGGCTTTACCCTACTTGATTCATGTGGGACCTAACACTACTGAGATTCTAGCACACCATTTTATCCACTAGCCCTATACTGTTCAGATCTAGCTTCATGGTAACCTGCTCCTTTTGAGCTAAGTGGATATGTAGGGGTTTTCATCTCTTTTGCTTTGGTAATCACCTATCCGCCAGTGAGTATAGGCTTGGTAGAACAATGAATCAAGAAACTCTTTTTCCTCAGCTAAATGGTGGGAAAAGATCTAATGAGGCCTACCAGACCCCTCTCCATGTAATAGGCAGGTAGAGTAGAAATTACAACCCCCCCCAGATTATGGAGTGCCTATGAGAATGACTGATCCCCACAATGTAGACCTCAAGAGATGTTTTGTCCTTTTTAAAGACCAATTCTTCAGTTGTCCCTTTAGTGCTGTGAGTTTCACTATATGATACCATTAGATTTTTTAAAAAAGATAGCCTGAAACAATTTTTCTTGTTTCAAGGGAAATAACTGCCAATGAATTGGGGTCAGCAGTAGAAGCTCTGGAAAATCCAGGCATACTAGTTGAGTTTCAACAAGGAAAGCCAAGTCGTTCACAGAGGTGTCCTTCTGCAGCATTCACCCTGAGCAAGGCAAGCTAGGAAAGAAAGCTTTTTCACTAATCAGTTCCCTCTGAGGAATGGGCAAACCAGAGGAGGTCAAGTATACAGGAAAGGCATTTAAGAGACCAAGACAGATATGAGAAAAGACAAAGCTGAGAGACAATAAAGTTTGAGAAAAATAACCAGAAATGAGAAATAGATATTTGGATGTATAGGCCTTTCAGAAAACGGCATCTCTGGTATACTCCTCACCACTCTGTGCATTCTGTTCAATTACATGACTAATGCTGTGCTGTGTGGCACTTACCATCTAATGCAGTTTGACCAATCTAATCCATCAGAAGTGACACGTCAAAAATGGGCCTGTCAGCTTGAGTAATTGAAAAGGAGCAGCTCTTTGAAATTTCATTTTTAAATGAACTTCAAGAATGTTAATAAACTTGATTATCAACATTAAAAGAAAATTTCTTTTAAAAAAATGGCTTTTCCTATCTCCCTTGAAAGAGACACCCAAACCAAACATTTGGGGTCTCTGATTAAGTCCCAGAGAGATGAGCTGCTTCAATGCCCAGCATCAGTGAATTTACACATCCGGGATTCCACTCCTCCAAAAACTTCTCCTAGTTTCATATTTTGAAATTTTCATATTCAACACATCCAGCCAGCTATTTTCTTAGCCAGTCCCCTTTAGGAGAAAATAATTACCAAGTAAAGAATGAACACGAAGCAGTCTCCTCTCACAATTTTTCTTTCTTTTAAGTAGATGGTGTACTACCTGTAAGAGTCACACTCCTCTCTCAGGATCTTCCCTCACTTCAGCTAAAACTCAGTTCATGCTCTGTTTGAACAGCAGAGACAAGTTGTATGTAACAGTTCTGTCTGTGTTTTGCGGGGCCAAGCCCAGCCCAGCACAGCTGTGGTCCTGCACGTGTAGCTCTGCACACAGCTTTTGAATCACTCTAGGGCAAGGCACGTGGTGTTGTGGAAGCAGAAGGAAGCTGGCTTTAGTCCTGGCTGCCTGCCCCCAGTGAGATGAATTTGGTGGGGGCCTCGGACACCTGGAAGCAAAATGTACAATGGTCTTCTCTTAGCCCAGTCATGGGAGCTCACCATGATTGGCTGAACTTCTGCCTCAGTTTCTTTTATTGGACCTCTAAGTTGCTGCCACAACCACGGCCCTGTCCTTGTAGCTTCAGCCCACTTGGCTGGGACGTGGCCTTCTGTCTTGTTCTTGCTTGCTCTCCAGGGATTAATTTTTTAATTCCTAGTCAGCAGATTAGGCAAAGGACTCTTCCTGCTCCAAAGGGCCCTGTCTACTCTGAGTCTTTGCACCGTCTCCTGGATGGTTTCATGGCTCTTGCATTGTCTGTGCCTCTGGGGTTGTGCCCACCTATTGAATTGGGACTCTTGATGTTGACAGCAATCACACTGGCCCAAGCCTTTGTATGCTAACCCTCAGGGGGCAGCTCCCCCATCAGACCCATCTCTTTAGCTCTAAGCCCACTCACTGGCAGTTCCCCCCACATTTTCCAGCAGCACAAACATTTTAATAAATCCTACATACCTTGTAGCCCAGTGTCCACCCTGAGTTATGTCGGGGTCTACTGCATTAGAGTATGGAGGTAGAATCGCATACTTCAGAAAGTAAGGATGCTCCAGGAAAGTTGTTCAGAAGTATCTGTAGGGAGCATTCCAGATGGCAGTTAGCAAAATATTGAAAACAAAAGGTATGAATTATATCCTGTGTGCAGGATATATTATACTCCTTAATCTATACAATAGTTCCTATAAAATTGCATTTTACTGGTGAGGAGAATGAGGCTGTCATGAGTCACAGAGCCATTACGCAGCTGTATTGTGTGCACCGAGGACACGAGCGCAGGGCTCCCTGATTCTAGATCCCCAATATCTGCTGCACTGTTCTTCCTCCTTGTGAAGTGACAAACTAAACTGTCGTGGCGTGTGAGTGCCTTACTTCTTTCAGGTGTGCTCCATGTTCTAGAACCTTCCTGCCACTGGTCTCAAAATCTGTCATAAAAAAATCCATCACCTTTTAAAATGAGGAACAAACCTTAACCTGCCACTGGTCTCAAAATCTTTCATAAAAAAATCCATCACCTTTTAAAATGAGGTACAAACCTTAGTACTCCCATAGTTTAACCTCTCGTTTTGCTGATGAAGATTCTGTCTCTGAGACTTTCTCCAGAAAATGGGCTAATCAGTGGTAGAATCTGAAGACCCTATCCTGATTCCGGTTCAGTTTTTCCTATAGGTCTCAACATTTCCCTGCCCATTTATAAAGACTCCATAAGAAAAGTTGTCAGATAGATTAATGTGATAATTAAAGAGAATTTCCAATAATTCCTGTACAATAGAGACTCTCAAGGACATCTACATTTAGGGCAAGTCATGAGAAAGTCTTCCAGTTACAAAGGGAAAATCAGACTTGGAACTTTCACTTTTTTGCCTATCTCATTTCACGAAAACAACAGTGAAAGATTTTAAAAAGCATAAACTCATGAGGGCAAAATGAATAAAAGAGGAACAGTGGGCATGAGGCTCTATAAAGTGTTTAGAAGACAGAAAGGAGAGAGCTGGGAGAATGTCAAAAATCTAAGTACTTTAAGAATAGGATGCCAATGACAGGCACAGTAATTCATCCTGAAAAATGTGATAACGATTCAGGCATAGAGGCACCAGAGACCAAGGAAGGTTAAAGTGAGGTCTGGGCTGAATCCTAGAGATTTGATTGAAGGGCCCTAAGAGGATTGTCAGACCTCCAGGTTCCACCCTTAATTTATGAAGCCAGGTGGATACCCCCACCCACTTCTGCAGGACACAATGGGCTTATACTTTGGAGAAATTTGACCAGAGATCTTCTTGTCTCAGAGAGATCAAGTGGTGATAAGATCCCAGGCTGAAAAAAAAGGACTTAGGTGAAAGTCTGAGAACCAAAAAGTGAAATCTTAAGCGTACTTCCCCTTATAAGCTTCCAGGGTATCTGTGAAAATCTTTGACCTCAAGGGTTCTTTTAGGCTGAGGCAGATTGTTTTCTGGGAAAACTGGACAGCTTCAGGGAAAGGTGTGTAAGTATTGATATTTTGGGATTTTCCAAGGAAAGATCAGCTTTCCATAGGATCTCACATAAGTCCACCATTTGCAGGTACTATCTCTACACCCAGAACTTCAATTGGCTTTTAAATGCTTCACATGTAAATAAGAACAGACAGCCAAGGATAAGCAGGCATTATTGAAAGCCTCCATTGTGGAAGACAGAGAATAAGACTTAAGAAAATAACTAGGAAAAAAAAAACAAACTTGCAAAAGATATGGAAGACTAAGGGTAACTGTCTCCTACAAAACATAACTCCTACAAATCAATGTGAAAAGATAAAGCTTTGTCTTTTGAAGTTCAGCCTTTTGGAAGAGCCAAGTAAATGACATGGATTGGCAACTTATAAAACAAACATAAAAATGTCCTACAGGGACGCCTGGGTGGCCCAGTTGGTTAAGCGGCTGCCTTCAGCTCAGGTCATGATCCCGGCGTCCTGGGATCGAGTCCCACATCGGGCTCCTTGCTCGGTGGGGAGCCTGCTTCTCCCTCTGCCTCTGCCTGCCACTCTGTCTGCCTGTGCTCGCTCTCTGGCTCTCTCTCTCTCCCTCTCTCTCTGACAAATAAATAAATTTTAAAAAAATTTAAAAAAAAATGTCCTACAAATGTAAGCATGATTAACCTCCAACAGTGATTAGAAAATGTTACTTAGGACAACAAAATGCTTGCTAAGAGATCAGTTGTTTAAAAATTTTAGACTGGAAAAAGTTTTAAAAAATAGATAATGTCCAGGGGCGCCTGGGTGGCTCAGTGAGTTAAAGCCTCTGCTTTCAGCTCAGGTCATGATCCCAGGGTCCTGGGATCAAGCCCCACGTCGGGCTCTCTGCTCGGCAGGGAGCCTGCTTTCCCCACCTCTCTCTGCCTGCCTCTCTGCCTACTTATGATCTCTGTCTGTCAAATAAATAAACAAAATCTTAAAAAAAAAATAGATAATGTCCAATGTTAATATGGGTGTGAGGACTTGAGCTTTCCCATATAATAATGGGCAGAGTGTAAATTGGTATAGTATTTTGGGGGACAATTTAGTACTATTTGTATAACATTTAAAAATAATTTAAAATTATACGTATATATGGTCTCAACGACTTCACTTCTAAGCCATCAGAGATACACGGGTGCTCAGGGATATCTTATTTGTAAAAGGCAAAACTTGGAACCAGTCTAAATATGTACTGATAGAAGAAATCATGGAATCAAAAATGCCAAATTAATTCAGTGTAACATTGATAGAGCTGTTAAAATGATTTAAAAAATACATATAATTTACGGGCAAATGTCCATGATATGTTATTAAGTTAAAAAGATTATGTTACAGAACTATGTGTGTATACTAACATTTTGTCAAAAGCAAAAAAATGCTACTTAGCAGTTGATATTTAAACACACACAGAGAATTGACTGGAGAATTAAACAGATTACTGATAGTGAGATGGAAGCAGTGGTCATGGGAAAGCGGGATACTTCCCTTTTTCTCAAGTATTTGAACTTACTTTTTACAACCATGAATTAATTGTATACTTCCAAAGCACTGATGATTGTTTTAGATTTGATCCACATACACAACTATCAGAGTGTTGAGTATAGGCTAGAAAAGTGCCTAGCTCAAAGGAGCACCCAATAGTTAATGTCTGAATGAATTATTTCTAATAATTATCCCCAACTGTTTGTAAATAATTCACTCCTGTTTTAAAAAAAAATTGGTTTTGAAAAATCCTTCATTGAATCACTATCTCATAAAAATTACTAGCTTAATCTGAATTCTTTGTGGTTTATGGGAGCAGTTTTATTCTCAGTTTGGTCATTATATCACCTGTGTTAGCAGTACCACTAAAACCAAGAGATGAGTAGGAGGAGAGCCGTGGAGAATGAAGCTTTAACTATGGAATCATGTGTCCACACCTCCATGAAGGCTGTCCAGAGGTCTTCAAGGTTCAGATGTATGTGGCAGAGTGATGAATGGCTGGCCCTGGGCAGCACTGGGCTGGGGTCCGAGCTAGTGTGGGGCTGGAATTACACAATGCCTTCAGCAGTTGTCCAACATCTTACTGGCAGCAAACAACTCTAGAAGGAGCCATGCACTGCCAATGATTTTCCTTTTCAGCCCTGTCTATCCTCTAGCACCTTAAGCAGTCACACTAAGAGGCGGTAATTGATGGCTTTGATTTACTGAAGAAAAATAATGTGGGCAGTTATCTAGTTCAGGGACAAGCCCTTGTGGATATGAAAACTGTGCTCTCTCAGTAAGAGGGGACTGTTGTAGATCTTTAAACTGTCATTTCTGCTGTAAACCAAGCCCGACCGAGTATGGGCTTTTCTCTGTGTATGTATACCTGTTGTGTCCTAGTCTTAGAACAGCTTGAAACTCACCTGAATGTTGCACCCATTCGCTTTCTATGGCCCTCTTATGGCTTGTGATTCCATTTGGGCTGTTACTTTGAAATTTTGATGGGTTATAGTGTATTATTTTCAAGCTGCATCAAATATGCACATTTCAGTCTCCCAGGTTAGAAACAACTGGCCAGAGGAAGGACAGAGACTGTTATGGTGCTGTGTGCGAAGCAGAATGTTTCCTGTCCAGAACCCTTTCGCTGAACAACCACCACCACTTCATAGGAGTATGATTTTTTGTTTTTAGTAGAGAGAATGTGTTTGAGGGCATAGGCAAAGGAACTTGTAATTGCCAAATTTTTGAAAATCCTCAAATTTATATTAAAAATTCTTCTGAATTTTGCATATTTATCCATTATATGTATATTTATATTAATATGTAAATAATAATTAAAATTATTTAATATAGACCAAAACAGATGCTCTAAAAAGAGGGAGCTTTCTCTCTGTGGCTTCTAATTTTATGCCTGGGATGTGCAAATCTTGAAGATTTGGAGAACCATCAAACAATAGACCTAGAAGGAAGGTATGATTATGTCAATTTCAGAAGCAAACCAGCTGAACCCTGGCAGTATTAGATAATTTGTCTAAATTAATGGACTAACATGTGGCAAATCTGGGATCCAAACACAAGCAGTTATTTCCACTGGTCTGCATTGTGGATATTCTTCTCTATTAATTTTGTTTCTTTTCTTTCCCCTCCTTTGCTCTAAATACTAAATAGAAAGTTCATTATACTAAGTATAAAATGCATTTTAGAAACTATTAAATACGTTCTTTAATAACTTTTTAATTTTTTTGAAGCTTAGATGGAGCTGGGGTAAAGCAAAACCAAATCAAAAGCCCTATGCAAAATTTTAGGAAGTGCCAGTCACTGACCTCTGCTGAGGCTGCATTCTTTTGAGCTGACATTTCTGGCAGACTGACTGAGTAGCAAATCACCAGATCTAAGTTCTAATTCCAGGGATGTCACTAAATAACTTCGAATGGGCAGGGGAGTAATAAACCTCTCCTATGGCCTTCTATCATTTGTATTATTGAGAGGGTGGAGAGTGGAGGCTGGAATCAATATCTTTGAGGTCCCAGCACTGCTGTTTTCTCCCAGTGGAAGAATCAGCTGACAATAGAGAGAATCCACCCCCACCAGGCTTTTCATGATATTGCATGAGCAGAATCAAGGCATAGTGTATTTTTTCAACTAATGTTTTTTTTGTGTGTTTTTTTGTTTTCTCCATAGTGAGAATATAGTGCCTATTTCACATTTTGTTTTCTTCTCTCTCTCTCTCTTTTTTTTTAAAGACTTTATTTATTTATTTGACAGACAGAAATCACAAGTAGGCAGAGAGGCAGGCAGAGAGAGGAGGAAGCAGGCTCCCTGCTGAGCAGAGAGCCCAATGTGGGGCTCGATCCCAGGACCCTGGGATCATGACCTGAGCCCAAGGCGGAGGCTTTAACCCACTGAGCCACACAGGCACCCCTTGTTTTCTTCTCTTGATTGGCCCTGGTGTCTCATGTTCTATCAGAAGTGTGTGAACTGGACACCATGGTTAGTTGATCTTAATGAAGCCCCCAAATCCTGGCAGACCCATGTTTGTTCTTCAACCCTCGCTTCTCTGGACTGTCGAGTGCTCTAGCCATTCTGGAAGCTTCATCCCCCCTACAACAAGAGGCCCCTTGGAGTGTTGATTTGTCTTGGCTCAGAGGCAACTCGCAGGGTTACTTTCACAATTAGGGAGTTCCATGTAAAGAAAGAAATTCTTCCTTCATCAGCTACCAGCTACCCCCTACTGTCCAGGAACCTTTGGTTCTTCAATGATTCAGGAGGCAAAAAGTATAATCTCCTGACCTCCCTTTTCAGCATTCTTCACTGCAGGGAAGATAATTAGGAAGAATCAGCCTTTAATTAACTTCCAGGGCCTTCAGCTCTGTTTCACATTCTTCTTTCTCCTGATTTAGTGTTTGATTTAGTACTCTTTGGAGGGCACAAAGTTATCCACTGCCAGGGTTTTCTGGGGTGTGATATGGAATTGTCTTTTGGGATTTACTTATTTTTCTCTTTAAAAAAATGTTTTATTTATTCATTTGAGAGACAACATGAGAGAGAGAATGAGAGCTGAGAAGGTCAGAGGGAGAAGCAGACTCCCCACGGAGCTGGGAGCCCGATGCGGGACTCGATCCTGGGACTCCGAGATCATGACCTGAGCTGAAGGCAGTCACCCAATCAACTGAGCCACACATTGGCACCCTATTTATTTCTCTTATAAGCAGGAGTTAAAAAACTAATTGAGGTTCAGCTGTTTTTGCAAATGCTGAAAACTTCAGGAAAGCATCATTAAGCTATACTGTTCCATGTATTTTAGATTTGGCTACAGATTATTGAATGACAATTAATTGGAATACATTGGAATAGCCACCTTTGGTCATACTTAGTAAATCATTCAGTTAAACTCTCTTAATCAACATTCATCCAAAAACTTTGGCATCATCCTCCATTCCTTCCCTTCTCTCTCATTATCACTGTTCAATTATACCTGGTAAAAGTAATTTTATTTTTCTAAATATCTCTAGAATCAGTTTATTTATAAATTCATTAAATATTTGTGGAAAAGGTATTTTAAGATTTTACCAGAAAAGATATATTAAAGGCAAATAAGAGTATACAAAGGTGTGGAACACTAGTCCTTAGGAAATTGAATATTAAACTACAATAAGTTGCCATTAGAGACCTATTAGAATGGCTTAAAAAAATGGCAATGCCAAGTCCTTGTGAGAATGTGAAGCAATCTGAGTTCTCATACAATGTTGGTGGGGATGTAGAATGGAATAAAACTCTGGGAAATAGTTTTCTAGTTTCCTGTTAAGTTAAGCATATGCTTACCATATGACTCAGTACCTGCAGTTTCCCTTGGCAGCCTTACCGTGGTCCTAGTGCCCCCAAAGATATGTTTCCTCTTCTCTTTAGAAGATATTTACTCGGGTATTTACCCAAATGAAATGAAAAATCATGTTCACACCACAATGTGGTTGATTTATAATCCCCCAAACCAGAAAAAACCTAATGTCTTTCAGTAGAGGCATGGATAAGCTTTGGTACCAAGGAATACCACTCAGCAATAAAACGAAATGAGCTACTGATACAACAGCACAGGTGTCTCAGACTCATAAGGGCAGCATAAGGACACTTAGCGTGTGATAAAACCATTCTACATTGTGCTTGTGGTAGTGGCTGCACTACAGTAAACAGTTGTCACAATTACAAACAAGGTGAATTTTACTCTATGTAAATTACTCCTTCATTTTAAAAAAGGAACAATTTATTGAGCACCTTCTGTGTGGAAGGAATCATTATTGTTCCTGTGGTGAAAAAGATCAAGTCCTTGCTTCCTAGGATCTTATATTCTTGTTTTGTGCTTACTTTTGTGCTGTGTCCACTGTCAGCACTGAAGTCCATGCCTTCTCTTGCCTGTTCTAACCTCCTAAATCCATCTCCCTATCCCCCAATTTCCCTCTTCTCCAATCCATTTCTTATAATATTGCCAAAGAGACCTTTTCATGATGTAAATTTGGTTATATTTCTTTCCTGTGGTAAGAGTGTACAGTTCCATGATCTTTGGCTTCTTTCCCCTTTAGAATATCTTTTCTATCTTGGGGATTTCCTACATTATGGGTTCTCTCTGCCTAGGTCGAGGCTAGAAACTCACATTTCCAACCTCCGTTGCAGCTATGGTGCTGGCATGAGACTTTGGCTCTACCAGTCAGAAGAATGTGTATAAGACTTTGGTTTGGAAGATAGCAATGTGAGGAAGAAGTGGTGTATGGAATTCAGTTCTGTCTAGGGTGCCAGAAATGGCATTCTTGGAAGGATTGGTGAGGTTTTGTCAACTAATGCCCAGGGTCATTGGTGAGTCCATGCTCAGTGGAGGTGACAGTGGTTTTTGCTAGAACCTGCAAGCCTGGACTCTATCCCTGCTAGAGTGTCTCTGAACTACTTAATATCCTTTAATAAATTTTTTCCCTTAAGGTAGAGCATTTACTTTTTTTCATTTGTTTCGTTTGCCTCTGAATTTCAATTAATATACCTGCAACTTCTATCACCTTAGGAAAAAATCCATACTTTTAACTACAGCATGTAATCCCTTCAACATCCAGCTAAAATGAACCTTTTTTTTTAAACTTATGCCTGCATACTTTAAAAAACACCTTGTTATTTTGCACATATAGTATCTACAAAGCATCCGCTATGTGTAAAGAAATAAACACATACTCGTAAAAATTAACTATATTTTGATAATTAGGTTCACTTGCCTCTATACAATGTACTTTTCAGTCTATACTGTCCTCAATGTGCTCCACATTTTGGTCATCCTGAGCTTGCATACACAGCAAACACTGCATCCTCATTTACATCTTCATGCCTTTGCAGATGATGTTCTCCTTGCTTTCTCTTCAAATAGCAATCCTCTTCTCATGTTACTCCTTACCTTTATTCATCCTTCAAAATCCATCTAAATATCACCAACTCAAATGCCTTCTGTGATGCTTTTCTTGACAGCCTTACTCTGATCCTAGTGTCCCCAGAGATTGTTTCCTCTTCTTTTTGAAAACTTCTCATATTGTATTATAATAAATTCAATAATATTTATTGAGCAAATACCATGGGCCAGGCATGAAGGTAAAATCTGAGTGATGAGTAGGAGTTAATTAGGTGAAGAATGGAGTGGAATGGGTCCTCACAGACAAGCTAGCATAGAATGGTAGGCAAGCACACGGAGAGTCTGAGCATCTAAACATGGGCACCAGTGGCTAGGACATGGAGAACAGCTGGGTGCCCTTCATGCTTCTATAAATCCTTTGAGGCAGGAGCCAAGTCTTACTCATCTTTGTGCCTCTAGTTCAGACGTGGAGTAAACGTTCAATGAAGGTTTGCTAAATTAATAAATGAATGTGTGTCCCTAAGACTTTTGTCTGATGCTTGAATTAGAGGAAATAACTTCGGCTTAATTTCCTGTTCATCCTTTTATTTTTTTTTTAGAGATTTTATTTATTTATTTGACAGACAGAGATCACAAGTAGGCAGAGAGGCAGGCAGGGAGAGAGAGAGGGAGGCAGGCTCCCTGCTGAGCAGAGAGCCCAGTGCAGGGCTCCATCCCAGGATCCTGGGATCATGACCTGAGCCGAAGGCAGAGGCTTTAACCCACTGAGCCACCCGGGTGCCCCCGTTCATCCTTTTAAAGCCATGATATAGGAACCACCTTTAATTATCAAGTAAAATTTCTTATATCCTCACATTAATAATCCAGTGTTGCATTGATAGTGGTACATTAACTTCAAAAGTATTCTTGGGTAACTATTTAGGAGCCATCAATTTACCCATCTTTAAAAGGCTATTAACACAGTAAATATTTCTGATCTTTTTTTCTGATCCTATCATCATAGCAAGCTCACAAATCAGCTCTTTGATGTGTTCTAACATTATAACTTGGGCAAAAAGAGGCAAAATGGTGTTCTCATGACATTGGAAATAAGATATATAATCAGGAGTCATTCTTTCCCAAACCTCTCATTCACAGCTATGTGTCATCGTGTGGTAAGAGAGGTATCAATGAAGCAGGGGCTACCTATTTAAGTAGATCTGTGTATGGTAGTGAAGATGCCTGAAGTAACCCCAAAGGTACAGAAGAGAGGCTTTCTGGCGAGGGTATATCTTGAGGCATTGAGCTTCATAGAGCTTGTAATTGAAATGCATAACATTGCTGCTTTGGACAACTCTGAAAACTTGTTCCTACCATCAGATAGCAATGATTTTCCTTTGATTTGGTACCAAAGATAAGCTGAATTTTAATCACCTCCTTAATGTTTAACTTCACAGAGAAGCAGACTGAGTATTAGGGATTTCTTTCTGATGTTTTCAATGAACCAAAGGTACAGACTTTGCTGTCATCTTCATCCAAGGACAAATCATAATTGGCTAGACTAGCAAATTGCTTTTTCTTATTGGAAACTGCCATTGGCACATTAGATTGAAAATAAAATCTTTACTGTATGGATATGATGTGGTTCTTCACCATGCAGCTGTAAGTGGAAAGTTGTTTTTCCAAACGAATGTTTATAGCAATAATTCAGTTTGTGATACTGAGAGATATAAATTTGGGAGATTACCGAGGATGATTCAGCCTTCATTTTTTTCTTGAACTCCTGCAATTGCCTTTTCTTCCCCTTCCTTAAACGTAAAATGGTACATCCATCTTGTTAGGAGCATCCTCACAGGATATAAATAGCAGTCTTCCTTAAGAAGAAAATGAGAATTGAAAGGAAGATTATGCCATCATCACAAACATTGTCCCCAGATGGCAGACATGGGACTTCATATTGGCATCATTAATCATGGTGGGGCCCTGTGGCTGTCTACCATACAACTCTCAACTGGACATACCTCTATGTGTCTCTGAGGCTTGTTTGTAGATGTTAAAGATGGTAGGCTCCGTGCTCTACTTTACTGGAAGCTCCAGCAGTGAGTGGGGACCCCTATATTAGCTTAAACATAAGACTACTGAAAGCAGTCTGCTCGTTAATAAGTATAATAATAATAGTACAATATAAAAATATAATAGATAATATAATAAAAATGTTCTTCCAGTGCAACTGGCCATTCTACACCTACCCGATAAAAATTGGTCACCTTCAATAAGCCAATGATGGTGAAACTTGAGTATCTATGTTTTAGAGTTTGATCTGATACTCTCAGAACTCTTGACTGTCTTCTACATCAATACCACAGATAAGCTTTATAAACAAGCATCATAGTACGGCAGAAACAGAATTTGGAAGCACACTGTGCAAATCAGGCTCTACTAAGATAGAGGCAAAATTGTGTGATTAAAGGACATTTTCCATGACATGAAAATATTCACCAAAATATTGTCCTCCAGGATAATATAAAATTTAGTTTAATATCCAGGTGTCACTTGGGTTGACAGTTTCTCTAACTATGTCTTATACAGTGGGTTTTGAAGTCAGACTGTTAAGGTTTTGATCAGGATCTCACCATTTATCACTATGTAGTCTTGGGCAAGTTATTTGGCCTCAGCTGGTTTACTTCTAAAGTGGGAACAACAGCATTTTTGTAAGGATTCAAGAATACCTATTAAATACTTAACACGGTGCCTTGGACATAGTAAGAACTCAGTAACAATAACTGTTTTCTAGACCGTTTAACATCTCTGCAAGTAGATTTGTGCCTCTAACCCCCAGTCCTATGGCTAGGTTTTGGTTTGGCCACTCAGTCATCCGGATGTCATTAGGACTACCTGATGTTTGTGAAGTGTTTCAGAAGTATTAGGTGGTAAGCAGACTCATTGCCTATTTCTATTCTTTGTATGGAATCTGAAGGCTGAGGAAACCTAAAGCACTTGATATTCACTCACTGGGCAGGCTGTGAGACAAACGCTACAATGTATATGCATGTGTGTATGTATGTGCACATGTAGGGGCATTATACATTTGTATAAGTTGTGAAATTGGATGATCAGTAACTTGGGGCACCTTTGTGGGAAGGAACTGATTATGTTAGTATAAGGATAGGAGCTATTGAAAGAATCATCTAAAATGTGAAGTTGCTAGGCTTTGAGAAGATATACAGAGATGATAATACCAATTCACTAAGTACAGAAAGGGCTGGAAGTTTATTTGGGGAGTCTGCTCATTTACTGCAGATATAGATGAGAGTAAAGCCATTAAATTATTGCTAACCCAACTAGTTGGTGATGGGCGCCTTGAGAGAAGGAATAGCTTATTTGTCTCTGAATCCCCACTATTGGCCTAGTGTCTGACATAGAGTAGATGCTCACTAAAAGTTTGTTAAATGAATTAAATAATGAATAAGTGGAACCTTAGAGGAAGGATTCTCTGTAAGTTACATGAGGTTTGCAGCCTGGCAAATTTTGTTCTACTCTTGGTGAACTTACCATTCCATTAACACCCTAATACCCTTGAGGGATCCAGATTCTTTTTCTTTTTCTTCTTTTTTTTTTTAATGTTCCTGTTACTTGGGAAGCTATCAACTTCGATTCTGGGGGCAGAGACAATCTTCTGATTTGGAAATACATCTTAAAACAAATCTGAAAGTGGAATAAGGTCAGGAGCATCATTATATCATTCTTAGTTACATGTTGTCCAGATGGGATTGTGTTTCATCTTGATTAATCAACAGAGTTAAAGTTTGGGATACCTGCTACATTCAGTATCACCAGACCTTTAAGTTGCTCCTTAGAGTCATCAACTCACTTTTGTGGTAAATAGTCTTTCCTGGCAGGGACGAGTTTAAGATTAAATAAGTTAATGGAAGTGTCTGAATTTCTGAATGAATGGAATACAGCTGTGTCAGAAGAAAAATAACAAGCAGGTGCTAAGACTTTGTGGACAATAGTTTAAAGAGATTGAAGGTCCTTTGTATATTGATAAGATGGTGCTAGGCAATAGATCAGTGATTCTTCCATCCTAGATGGTCAAAGGGACAGTTAGGGAGCTATTTGTATATATAAACATCTTAAATTGCCTGAATCCATCTCCCTAAAGTTGGAACAATGATGTTAATGGACCAATCTGAGATTGAACAGACTTTCTGACTCTCAGAGAGTTTTCATGTCCTCCAGAAATAAGGGTATCTTAGAACTTTTTGCTGGGTCTAAGATGATAATAAGAGTCACTTCAAATGGAGTGTGCTGATATAGGTGACAGAAGTAAAATTAGGAATAAATGTGTGATGGTACAAAAAAAATCATGGATGATGAGCTGGAAAATTTTCCATGTATTTCTCTTTCTGAGATCATATAGATTTCTTTCTCTCTTTTGGGCTTAGGTTCAAAATTAATGCCCACCTTGGTTAATTGGAACTGGCCCAATAATTCAGAGATCAAGAGAAATGGGGAATTTTTTTTTACCAATGATGATTACATTTAGAACCTATAATTTCTCACCTCTCTTCTTTCTGATAATGTAAACTCATATTCCTAAAATTCTGCTGGAGAGGTTAAGGCCTATCTGGATAAACTCATGCTTCGCAATTTGGAGAGTTTTCTCATCTATAAAATGGGAGAGCTGGACATATGAGTTGGTCTAGGATTCTATGTCCCATGCAGCTCCATTTGCAGGGATACCTGATGAACACATGTTCACGAGGAAGATATGCATTGGCATGATGGGGACACATTCACTTTATAAGACCAAGGAGTCTTTGATCAATTGACTTAAGAATAAGACTATCAGACTATATCCTTCCATTAGGTGGGTGCTTTCTGTTGCCTCTGGTGCTCCTGACAGTGTATTGACAATCTCCATGACTGAGTAATGCTGACACAATCAACTGGGAACATGTCAAAGGAAAGTCCCTTGAAGTTCTCTTTCTCATCCCACCCTCAAGCACCTGCCATCTTCATCTCTGCTATGCAGTTTCCTGATTGACTCTTGCAGAAACCAGAGCCTCCTTGTCAAACGATGGCACTATTACAAATCTATTCGTTGTTACATATACAATGACTCTATAGTTTAGGTCCACTCGATTTAAATCACTGGGTCATAAAATTCGAAGGTTGGCAGTTAGTAGACAGATATATTGTGATACCTTAACTCTCTAAGAGTTTCTGTTCAGTCTTTTTTTTTTAAGATTTTATTTATTTGGCAGAGAGAGACACAGCCAGAGAGTGAACACAAGCAGGGGGAGTGGGAGAGGAAGAAGACTTCTTGCAGAGCAGGGAGCCTAATGCAGGCTCAATCCCAGGACTATGGGATCATGACCTGAGCCAAAGGCAGATGCTTGACAACTGAGCCATAAGTCATGTAGCATGTAGATTAGGGATCCAGATGCAGATGTCTCCACAGAAGTATATACTTCAGTGAAAGCCTCCCCAAATGAACTAACAAAAACCCCACCCTCAGATGCTCCTTGGACTGTGTATATGCAGCTAGCTGGGAGAACAAGTCTCTCCCTCAGAGTCAGCAGGGACTGTACATCTCAAAGGAACTGTCTTATATCCTCCTCTCAGAAAGGGATTACAGAGTGGGGAGAATAAAATCTACTGTGTAGTGATATGAGAACTTCAGTCAAGTCTTGTCAAAAAGGTAGACTTGAGCTATACAGAAATCTGCATGGAAAATCAACCATACTGGCTCTGCTGTGCAAATCACGCATTCAGCTCATGAGTTAGACATTTTGGATGAAGCAACAAAGGATGAAATATAGATATTACTATCCCAAAGTATTGATTTTACTTAAAATGACTAAGTCTAAAAATTTAGTAGAAAACAGTATCCTATGAAAAGGAAATATAACCCCTGAATATCTCTTTAGAAGATAGAAATAAAGCATACTATTTTCAGTTATAGACTCTTGGTTATTATTTCATGCATAGTAGGTAACATAGTCAAAATATCTTGGCAAGATTTCCTAAGAGAGGCAGTATGTACATATATTTTTAATGTGTTTGAACATAATATGAGTGTACACAAGATGGGAAAAAGAAAATAAAACAGGTATCACTTTTAGCCAGGTTTTCCTTTTTCTTGTTGCAAAGAAAATAATTATATTTTATAAGATGAAATAGAATCTAATTATGCATTGTGTTTCTATAAAGTAGTGAAAAGCGATATTTGTAATGATGATGAAGATATATTTGTCAAAGTGTAGTCAAACATGACAGCCATTAAACGCTTGGTTGGAGAAAGATCTTTAATTACACAGGACATTAGATACAGTTGGATTGAGGAGAATTGTTGGCCAAGTCAACAAAATTATTTTTGAGGCTAGATCTATGTTGTATCAGTGAATGAAGTGAAGATATACATTTTCAGCCACACTCAGATTTGAGGTTGGTGGTATACCTTCCTTACTGTCCCCCATGATCACTGGCTATGCCTCCTTGAGAGGGACATTCTCATACATAGTCACTGAGGCTTTTGGGATTTTGGGAGTGTGAAATCTCAGAATACATATTGATGTTGACCAAACACAGAGATCTAAAGGGTTCCTTAAGTAGGAAGGCTGATGGCGTACAGATAAGCAGTATAGGAAAAGCAAGGGAAGGTAGAGGTCTGGAAGGACTCTCCATCTCAGGGTTTGTTGTGGGGTTTCTCTCTTGGAGAAGGGATTGGCAAGAACAAAGCTGTCTTCCGGTCCTGGCTACTCTGGAAGAATTATTGGCTGAGTGGGTCAAGAGTAATAATATTAGCTAAAGTATATTGTGTGCATATCCTATGCTAAACACCATGCATATACCTCATTTAATCTTCAAAATGATCTAGTAGAGTAAATATTAAGATTTTGCCCATTTTACATATCAGGCATTGTTTTTACAGTTGCAGAATTAGGAAGTGAATTTAGGGTGACTAGCTATCTGAGTGTGCCCTCAACTTGTGGATTTTCTGTGACTGTGGATTCTCAAAACTGAAGCCAGAAAACTCCCAGGCAAATCAGAATGGGTTGATTACCTTAAAAGTGATGGTACCAGGACTCAAACTCAGAGCCTGATATATTAATTCTCCTGCTTTTTGTTGCCTTTCCAAGGCAGGGATTCAGGACAACAGGGACAACAGGACAACAAGACAACAAATACAACTGGCAAGAACCTGGTACAAAAAGGGGTTTTGTCTTAGGAGTAAGACTCAGTTACAATGCTGAGCATTGTAGGCAGCAAGGTAACTTAATGTTGAATCACCTCCTAAATGAGTGAAGAGTGACCCCAGAGCTTTGGAGGGGGTGTTGAGTTTGTAGGTCTGGTTACAGATTACAGATATAGAGAGGTTCCTGAGGGCAGGAAATCTTTCAGGTGATGTCAGGAAGATCTGACAGTAAGCAGGATTAATGTCCATGACTTATTCTGGACATTAACTTTGACACTAATACTATATAAAAGTAATAATAGATGATGATCAAAAACAATAGAGTTTTATTGTAATGTCCTTTTGCTGGACTTAGATATCCTTGGGAATGGCCTTGGTGGGTGTTCTGTTGTTTTCACAAACTGAGGGCAGCTGCCAATTTGATGCTTATTGGACCTCGTGAGGCACTCTGGCCATCCCTAAGCTCACATAGAATAGAGCCTGGACAGGAGCAGGGTGAGAGATCCCAGGGTTTTTGTGTCCACTCTTTGAACTCTTCTGCCTATTTTCTTTGATGTCTTCAGTAGAAGTACTGAAGTGAAGTAGAAAGTGAAGTGAAGTGAAGTAGAAATAGCACAAAATTTGAGCTCAGATAGTTCTGTCTTTGAATACTAACTCTGGCTCTTATTGGCTGCCTTGGGAAACTGACTTAACTTCATTGGATCTTGGCTTTTTCAACAGTAAAATGAGAATATAAATTAATAGAATGTTATTTTAAGGATTATAAAAAGTGTGTATTAAATGCCTACCACATACTAGGCAGTCAACAATTGGGACCTGCTATGTGACTATAGATCGAGACCTATAGGTTCCAAAATGGAGGCTAGGACTCTTCATTTATTTATTTATTTTTAAATGAAAACTATCTCCCATTATTGGATTTATCATTTTAACCCAAGGCTGACACCTTGTGGAATTCTCTGACAAGGAGGAACTTATTTGGGGGTTTGTATATATTACTACATCTTTTCTGGAGGCTGAAGCAGTGATACAGGTTGAGGGGGATGTATTAGCTACTTAAGTAAACAGAATGGGCAGAGCAAAAGGATATTAATTTGAATTTTGGAGCCCTTTTGGGAGGTTATTTCAGAATTTAATTTTAATTTTTTGATATTACTTATTTATTTAGTGTTTTCCCAGAAAGCATACTAATGCAGCCCCCTACCTTTGTTTGAATTATCCAACTCCTACATATTATTCAAAGCCTGGCATATGTCTGTCTCCTCCATTTGTTTCCCCTGACAGCCTGCCACTCAAAGTAGTTACATTCATCAATGTCGAGACTACATTTTTCCTTGAACCACACTGACGTAGATGCTAGGTGGACTCAGACTTCCTGGAAGAGAATCAAAAACCAGTTCTTGGAAGGGACAAGCAGGTAGAGACTGTTCAGTAGATGCATTGACCTTGGTTCACAATGATCACTTAATTGGAGTTAAAATTACTTAGGATTTTTATAAGGTCACTTCCTGGTATGTTTAGAGAGCAAGACAAATGCTAAGTAACACCTGACCCAGTGGAGATAGGGATAGCCAGATGGTTGAGCATGATTGGTTGGTCAATTGAGAACCTAGATGTCATTGATTATGGCTATTCTCCAGTCCAGATCTGGCAGGAATTTGCAGTGAGAAGAGCTGGGCTGTGTGGTTACAAGCAGATAATCTCAAATGGAAGACATTAGGGGCATTCACCTTTCCCCTTTCTGTTTTCCTTAATTCTCTTTGCCCTTTATGCTCCTACAATTCTGAGTTATCTAAAACTCCCAGGGCACATTCTTTTCTTTCTCACCTCCAGGCTTTTGCCTGGGTTGTCTCCTCTGCTTGAGTTACCCTTGTGTGGTCCAATCCTCCTGGGCCCCATCCTCCTGGCTAATGCTGGCCCATCCTTTAAGAGAAAACACAGACATCATCTCCTACTTCACACACTGTCATAATTATTATTAATAAAAGGAAACATTTCACTTAAGTTTTCCCTTATGTAGTACTGGGATAATATGTTTCTGCATCAGTTTAAAATTTTAGAACTATTCTTGTAGCTTTTTTTTTTCTGGTGAATTGTAGGAATAATATTAAAGAAAGGGAAAATGAAATTGTTTTGCTAGAGACTAAAATGAATTTATGTAATACTAATTTTTCTAGAACTGAATGAACTGTAAAATGAAAGCGTTTTATTAAAGCTCTTTAAGGATCCCTTCCAACTAAAAACTGATTCTAAATTCCCCCAAATGGTCTGCTTTATGTAAAATGGTTTTGTGCTGTGGACTTTATTTTATTTTCTATGTATTTATTTAACTAAACCAAGACTTAGAGCACATTACTCGCACACTGGGAATTAGAACTAGTTCCAGAGGAGGTGTAGTGAACTGCATACTGGCAAGAAAGGCATCTTTGTAGCATCCACAAACATGTCCATCCACTGTACTTCTGTAATCAAAACAATAGCGCTAGAAGCAAGGGAAAACATGTTTGCAACACAGTTCACTTGGACCCATCCCTAGAGTACCAGAAATCAAGGCTAAGTTCTTTACCTATGGAGTCCCCTATGCTGCAATAAGTTTAGGATGGCAGTATTGAGTTGGTAAGGTGAGGAAGAAGAGATAATTAAAGATTTTAAAAGCTGCCTTCCATGTATATGTGTACAAACAATGTTCCATATACACAAAACAATGCCCTAAAGTATTTTTCAAAGAAAGGTGGTACATCAAAAAAGTTTCAGTGCAGTCTTTCTGAAGACTGCTATGGAGATTTGGTTGGGCTCAAAGGAGCCAATGAAAGATGGCGACAGACGCAAGAGTGTCTGTTCTTTTCCTCCCCGGGTCTGACAAGGACAAGGAGAAGTGAGGGCCAAAGTGACTATGAAAGAGGGACTGTCAACAGAAGCTGTTGCCACAAAGGCAGAGAAGGAGCAAGAAGAATAAATACTCTAATTCTTGGTCCCCAACCTCCCCCCGCCCCTCCCATTGTCCAATTCTAACCAGAGAGTCAGAGGCAAGGAAGGCCAGGGGTGTAGTTGTTAGAAATGGGGTTCGGCAAAGGATTGTGATGTGTGGAGAATGGAGGGGAGGCAGGAGTAGGTGGTGCGGTGAAACAGTCCCTAAGCAGTAGCAGTCTGCTGTTAGGTCAGCTCTCGATACTGCATAGATTCGTTCAGGACTCCACAAACCCAGATAGATTTAGACAGTTGGTTACTTAGCACAACAGGCAGCATTAGCTGCATGTCTGCATCAGTTCCCATGACCCCCAAATTCCACGGGGGCTCTTGGGAGGAGTCCAGATGGATACTGTGTACACAGTGAGTTGTGCCATCACTGAGGAATAGTGAGCTTAGGAAACCCCTCAGAGAGATGCTAGCAAACATGCCCAAACTTTGTCCCCTGGAGACAAAGTGTACACTACCCTAATCAGGAAGTGAATCTCTCAGCCTGGGAGGGGGACATTATCTCTACTTTCCGAGACTGTTTGCTGTGTACACATCTTTGAAAAGATCGTTCTGAACAAAAGCTGTCACAAGTCTCATAGAAATACCATGGAGAATTTCCTCCCATCTGGTACAAATGGAGATTAACCAACGCTGGTATGAATACATTTAATATGTACGTAATCGGTAGGTGAGCCTGGCTGCCTGACTTCGCACTGAGCTTTCCCCTGCTCCCCATTCAGGCCTAAAGTCCATATGCCACAGTCTTCTCCTTTGCCTTCAAAGTGTGCTTTTGCTATTTCTATTATTATTATTATTATTATTAGTTTTAATACCACATTCTACATGGCGTTGGGAAGTAGTGCCTCTTAGTGAACACAAAACTGGCTTCAGTTAAGACAAATCTGGGTTAGATATCCCTTACCATTCATTAGTTCATTGACCTTGGATTTTGTTTTTCTTTGTTAAGTGGAGATCAACACACATACTTTTACCTAGGCTTGTAAGGATAAAATGACAAAATGCTAAGTATCTAGTCCAGAGCTCAGCCCAGAATGGGGTACTATTATGGTTAATAATGTGGTAGAGAAAGGAGAGTTAGATGGCTTGAGTCGCCCCTAGGTATCCCCACCCTCTCCATGTTGCTTAGGATGGTTTTGAATTTTTCCAGATAATGATTAAGACACAGAGAGCCCACTGTTGTTGAAAAGTCCAGGCAGCACACCAGAAAATGACTGCAAAATTCCATTATTTAGCATAAGCTCCTGTCCCTTCCTTCTGGCCATGCACACCCGCTAACTCACTCCCACTTGCAGGTGCTTCCCATTGCACAAAGGAAAGAGAGGTCCCTGAAGGGTTCTTATTCAAGTGCTTGAATTTACATTAGCATTTGGGGAATAAATACATGTTTTAATAATCCTATGTACTCATTGAAATAATGTAACATACATTTGTTCATTATCTGAAGTATAGACTGTTTCTAGGAATTTATGAAAAATAGCATCTGGGGATCTGAGATCAAATAAGTCACTAAAATTCTTTTCATAATTTGAACCTCCGTGGGCCAAATATGAAGAGAGGATGGTATATATTTGTTTAGTATTATTAATAATTTGGAAATCCCAAATTTCTTGTGTCACTTCTTAATATTTAATGAAGTATATTCTTCTAAGATGTAAATTAATGTCAGAGCAAAATAATATTGCAGATAAATATTTATTAAACTGGAAAGATTTTGCGTAACTTAAAACCAGACAGATGGAAATATATCAATTGTTAAGTACATTTTGTTTAATTGTGAGTGGACGCAGGTCAATGATGATAAGTTCAATGTTGGAGACTATGGGGGTTTTCTGATAGGATCTCCCAGCCTGCCTTCCTGGCCTTAGAGCAGGCCACTTGCACCCTCACATATACCCCCAAGCTCTGTCTCTCCATTTCAAGTACCTGGTCTAGACAGTGCTATCACTCATATTATTCTGAGTCATTGCGCATGTCTGGATTTCCCTGTACCCTTTTTTTTACACATACACCCCATCCTTCAAGACTGGCACAAGGTAGGAAATAAATCTTTGTTTTGCCGAATGAGCCAATTCATATATTTATTTGAGCTATAATGATTTTTATAGGCACAATAAGAAGAGCAATTGGATGGCATTCCTGTCTCAGTCATCTTGAGACTGTCTCCCCAAAAAGGTCATCTAGAATTTTGCATAAGGGGATGTTATGACATCTCATGCAAATTGTGTCTGTCCATCATGACAGGAGAAAGGTGTTTTGATAAACACTAATTAAGTGAGTTTATATATGATTTGGGAAATATTTTCTTCCCTCTGTATCTCATATTTGATGTTATATCTTAAAAAATGTATCCTTATTTGTAAACAAGTAGCCTTTCTTCTGCTGTGAATATTCTGTTAGTGACTTGAATAAGGGATTTGAAATCCAATATTAAAGGCATTTTTTGTGATACTTTACTAACTATAAAATTCTGCTCCATGTTATCTTCAGAAACCTCATAAATAATTGTAATTCTGTAAATGAAATATTTATTGATTTTTCAATATTTCTCATTACCCCATACAGACTTATATCACTATTTCTAGAAAAAGAAATTTCTAAAAAAAAAACAAAACCCTGATAACCTGTCTCACATTTTCTTCCCTCATAAAATCCTAGAATCTCAGGCCTGGAAGGACCTGAAGTCATTCTGGATAGTAACTATTCTAGCCTAGTGCTCCTTGAATAATAATGTTCACATAAATCACCTAGGGATGGTGTTAAAATGCAGCTCCTGGAGTAAAACCTAAGCTCAGGGTTATTCTGTATGATACTAAGGAAAGAACCCTTCCCAGCCTCTTTTTCTTCAACAGATTAGAAAGCAAGCTGAAGGACACCAAGATCAGGTTGCCAGGTGAAAATACAGGACACCTAAGTAAATTGAATTTCAGATAAACAACAAATATGTCTCAAATATTGCATGGGCTATACTTATACTAAAAAAACCTGAAAACAAAACAAAACAAGAAATACCCCCCTCCAAACCCAAACCCTGTTGTTAAACAGAAATTTGAATTTAACTGGGCATCCTATACTTTTATTAAACCTGACAACCCTAAGTAGGCAATAAAGGAAAAAAAAAAAAAAAAAAGCCTAGGCTTTGGCATCAAGATTGAGCTGACTTTGAGTCCTGGCTTGTCCTTGCTGAAGTATTAAGACTCCAGAATCTGTTTCCTTGTCTATCTTCAAAAATAAAAATAAAAAAACGGAGCGGGAGATAAGAGTACTTTCCATGAGGAGCTGTCCTGAAGATTGAGTGCGTGCTTGTGAAGTGCTAGATTCATAGTAGGTGGTTAATAATGAGGCCCATAGCAATGGTAATTGATGAGGTTTGCCCATGCTATCGGTTCTGAAAAGACAGCATTGTGTTTATTAGGACATGACATCTGTCATGTTGTACATGTCCTGTTGCCTCAATGTTGAAAACGATTGCCTGTCTTTCATGCTAATCCGGTTTTCTATGAATAATCTTTATCATGTTTTTTTTACATTTTAGTATGCAACAGAATTACCTGGATGGCTTGTTAAAACACAGATTACTGGTCCCCAAGCCTAGAGATTATGACTCAGCTCATCTTGCATAAGACCTAGGAAACTGCATTTCTGACAAGTTCCCAGGTGATGCTGATGCTGCTGGTCTGAAAACCAAGATCTCAGAGGCACAGATCCCTATCCCAAGCATTCCCGCCTTTTCAGGGTTCTCTTGTTTTGTGTGCTTCACGTGGTGCCACCTACTGGACATAATCGGAAAAATTCGCTCTAGAAGCTTAAAGCATTTTTTTTTTTTTAATTTGATCCTGAGGGTCCTGTCAAGATCTTATAAATCCTTGTGCTTTGAATGAATTGGAAATAGACAAAGAATTTTACTGTGACACAGGAATAATATCTTGATACTAGTGTTTCTTTTTTAAGTAAAGAAAACGTGAAAATGTCTTGTGTACAACTAAATGCATGAGAGCTATACTAAAAGCAATTCACTGTATGGCTGCCAATTGTTGGTTTCTAGTCCTCTCAGTTTCATAGTAGGAGGGAATGCATCCTGGTACAGTAGGCACAAGGAGGACTTTCTCTTTGGACTTCTATTTATTCATCTATAAAATGAGAGGATAATCTCAAAAAAGCATTCTCTAATATTCCTTGATTCTACCTAAACAATAGTTTGCTTAGGTTAGACTCAGCAAAGAGAAAAAAAAATCACACTTAGAACACAGGTCTGTTGGCTGACATCATATAACTCTCCTGTTTTATAAAAACTAACCTAAATGTTTTTGGGACTCCCAAGTACTTTTGCCTTTTCTTTCTAAGCCACAATTTCTGCATCAGTAAAACAATAATAATGATGCCAACTTTTTTTCTAGAATTATTTTAAGGACACTATAGAAGAGGGAATAGTTGTCTTTGTTTGCTATAGCTACCCTGACCAAGTACCACAGACTGGGTGGCTTAACCACGTGTCTTCAGGGTTGCTTCCTTCTGAGGCCTCTCTCCCTTGACTTGTAGATGCCACCTCTCTGTCTTCATAAGGTCTTTCCTGTGTAGCTGTCTCTGTCCAAATTTCTCCTACTCCAAGGATACCAGTCATTTTGGATTAGAGCCCACCCTAATGGTCTCATTTTAACTTACTTTTTTCAAGACCCTATCTTCAAATGCAGTCATATTCTTGGATACTGGGGATTAGGGCTTAAATATATGAATTTTAAGGAGACACAATTCGGCCCATAACAGTTGTGCTTAAAGCACTGTACAGATATTATTTTATTTTTATTTCTTGTAATTTTACTTATTTATTTTTTAAGATTTATTTATTTATTTAGAGACTGAGCAAGGACCAGCATAGGGAGAGCGGGAGAGAAAATCTCAAGCAGACTCTGCGTTCAGTACAGAGCCCCATATGGGGCTCGATCCTACCGCCCTGAGACCATGACTGGAGCTAAAACCAAGGGTCATATGCTCAACCGATTGAGCCACCCAGGCACCCCACAAATACTGTTTTGAAACTGGATCTTATCTACTGGATTTTCACTTTCTACTTCTGTAAAACAAAGTTTTCCTGAGGGAGTTCTGTGAAACTCCAACTATTGGGTTCTGTTGTGCTCTCCTTTCTCTACCTTTTCACGGTGTCAGTTAAGAAGTTTTACTGACAGTCACTATGTACTAGGTCTAGGAAAGGAGACCATCTGCATTCATATAGGATAGTGGAAATAGCTTAGAGTCAGATGACTGGATGTGATTCCATGTCAGCAATTTTCATACTGAGAAACCTAGGATAAAATACCCAATTTCTCTGGGCCTCAGTTTTGTCCTTTGTAAAATGGGGCAATCACATTTGCCTAGAGTTTCTATGAAGGTAAGGGAGAGAACATGCATAGAGCACCCAGAACAAAGGTCATTTTATAATGGGGGTGCAGTAAAAAGTAGTTGTATATTGCATATTCAGCCTTGTCTTGCCTCTCGTAAGGGGGATGAATCTTGCAGAAATGCCTTGATGGCATCTTGGAGACTGTGTCACATCCCTCTTTCAGTTGTAGTCAGTTCCTTCTTCTGAGTCCCACAGCAGACGTGGAGAGCAAAAGGCAACCCATCTCTCCCCTATTGCAGAACCCCAGCTCTTTCCACAGGGGCCACAGAGAACAAAGTTTATTCCAGTTATTCCAGCAGTTGCCCATCACTACAACACCACGTGCTTTCAGTGCAAGCCAACAACTCAAACACCAGCACCTCACTTTAGAAGTCCCACCAGGGAAGTAAGAAATGCTGTGTTAGCTCCAACAACAACTCAAGAGGGAAATGTTGGGAAACTCAGGCTCTAAAGTAGGGAGAAGGTAAATTTTCCTAAAGCCAGACCATCAACCAGAACTTCAGGGAATCTTTAACCCTCTTTCACTATTTTAAAATCACCCAAAGCATAGACTATCCAGATACTTTCTAGGTAAGAGTATCTTAGGAGGGGAAGCTGTCATATCATTGTTAAGCAATTACAAAATTACTTAAAATGGGAAATACAAGTAAAGGCATTAATGATCCTAGCCCCCCAAAAACAATATCTTTTTTTTTGCAAAAATTACCAGTCTAATGTTCATGTGTGTGTGTGTGTGTGTGTGTGTGTGTATGGAAAAGGCTGTATTATGGAAATACTTTCTGTATACTATTTGTACTGAATCTTAGCTAAGAAGCATTTTCCCACATCTGTCATTTTGATGGTTGAATTATAATCTGGAGATTGGAGGGACAAAAAATAATTTCTATCCTCCTCCCTATGAACATCAGGTTGCTTCTCATTTTATAAATCATGCTGCACTGTCCATCTTTATACATATATATTCTCCTTCTTCCTTTTCTTGAGCTATTTCCTTAGGATAAATTTTTAGAATTGGATATGAACTTTTTAATGTAGATTGAATTAAGTACCACCAACTTTCCTGCAAAATGCTATTTTCCTTAAAATCTTTGATCCTCTGTAAAAGACAGCCTCTCACATCATAAAACCTTTAGATCTGATGCATAGGAAAGAGTGCCATCTGCTGCTTTGAAAACATTACTTCCTGCAATTTCCTGCTTATTTCCAGGGAACATGATAAGCTAACAAATCAAATAGGATCTGCTCCCAGGTTGAGTATTAAATGACTGAAAAGTGTTCATTAAGTGAAGTCATATTGCCACGTTGCCAGACCCAGTGTAGCCTATATTTACAATGCAGAGTGCATTCAGGCACTATTTCCGGCCTCCTTTGGGAAACACCAAGTTCTAATAATTGGTTGATGGGAGCTTGTAACGCAAGCTACCGTAAACTGTGAGCTGTGCTCTGGGCTGTTGGTAGCCCTGCCCAGACTATCTTCCTCTTCTTACGAATGCAGATCTGACCACCTGTATCATTACATTGCTCTTTGGTCCAGCTCTGTGCTTTGGCCGTATTGCTCTAGGTGTGAAATGGCTTTTTCTCAGTAGCTTTAGATTCCAGTTAGCTTTGAACTCTCATCTCAGTGTTCTCTTTCTCTTCCCCAGGAGGTTCCTAACCCTTTTCCTCTCTTACTTTTTCCTATCCCTACCATGTCCCTTATAGTTGCTACCATGTTACCTCCCATGACTGGTCTTCGATTATTATGTGGGTTTGTTTTTTTTATTTTTCCCTAAAGAGCAATTTGAGACTATTTTGTAGGTCACAGAAGATTCTTCATTATTTTGCTCCTGATGATTTATCCAGCCTTATCTCTCATAATTGATTCTTTGTTTTCAACATCCAGGACAGCGTTGTCCAACAGAAGTATGTAATTTTAAACTTTCTAGTAGCCACATTAAAATAGGAAAAACAACCAACCAACCAAACTAAATATCCTCCAACAACAAGAGGTAACCCAGAATATTGTCATTTTGACATTTGACAGTATATACACTTCAGAGGCTCAACAGACACATGTATCCCTAGCTCTGAGGGTCCTAAGGTACACGTAAGTTGCTCAAATACATGAGTTTAGTTTCAACTTTCATGCCTTTACACTTCCTCATCTTTTTTTTTTTTTTTTTGCCTTTTATGGCATTTTAAGATTTTATTTATTTATTTGACAGACAGAGGTTACAAGTCTGCAAGAGAGGCAGGCAGGGAGAGAGAGGAGGAATCAGGCTATCCGAGGAGCAGAGAGCCCGATGTGGGGCTTGATCCCAGGACCCTGGGATCATGACTCGAGCTGAAAGCAGAGGCTTTAACCCACTGAGCCACCCAGGCGCCCCCCTCATCATTATTTTTTGCCTGAAATGAACTTTCTCCAATGGAGCAAAGCTTCACTCATCTTTAAAAATCTAGCACAAATATCACCTTTTCTAGCAATTCTCCCTTGACTGCATATGTGACTAATCTCTATTTATCTCTCTCCTTTGTTCTACGATTCTACTTTGTACATGCTTCTGCTTCATATTTATCACACTCTATTGTAATACATTGATTTGCATTGACAAATGATTTATTCATAGTCATTTAGTTGATTTTTAGCTTCTAAAGGGCAGAGGTGTTTGTTCACTTACCATCTCTGCATCCTGGGAGTCAAGAACAGAGCATGTTCTAACCGTCATTATACAATGAATGCATGAATATCTATTAACTGAGTTGTTACCATAACTTAGTCTTTATCCCTATGTCATCTTACAGGGCTTTAGTATGAGCTTGATAGAAAAATTTATCCAGACAAGCCATCGTTGTTTTTTGTTGTTGATGTTCCATTTTTGCTAAGAGTTTGGAGCAAAATGAAATAACTAGAAAGAAAAGAAAAGAAGATTGATGGCTTGATTTGGATGCTTGCCTCCACACTGATTTCCTGAGTATTTTATGAGAACTGGCTTTTCAGGTTAAACCAAAAACACTATTTTAAAGTATTCAAACTCGAATGTCTTCATACTTTAAATAAGGTATTTCCTTGAGAAAAGCTCCTCCTTCACAAAGTCTGCTCAGATGTGTAATGAGGTGTGACTCAGCCGAGTTATAGTTAGATTAAATTCCTTTCTCATTAGAGTCTCCTCCTTAGGCTTCTGGAAGAAAGCTATCTGGGAAGGCTGGAGGCAAGGTTACTGACATTGTACTTTGTGGAAAATATAAAATGGTTGCCTTTCTTATTTTATTCCACTTCATTTCATCTTATTTAGTATTTTTTTTTAAATGAGCACTTTAAACTCTTTAATTCTTGACAGTTTGTATAGGAAAGAAGCAATATGACAATCTCATTATATGTATCATATTATCCCTTTGTAGAGTTATATAGATGACAAAAGATCAACTCTGTGTTTAAAAATGTTATATAATATAGGGGAAAAAGCTGCAATAAATGCCTGGGTCCTGTTTTTCTTAAGATTGAGGATTTGTTACTGAGACCGGTTTAAGTATATAATAAATATAAATAGGTAAGGTAATAAATACAAAAAGAAATATACTTGTGTATCAAGTATAATTTGATATATATAACTTAGCTTCATTTTTAAAAATCTATATAGATATATATCTTTGAAGTAGGTCCATTTTATACAGAAGTATGGATATATAGAGATAATGCCAGGTATTAATGGCTTTTTCGGATCTATAAAAATGTTTGGGAGTTGAATGATAAAATACCTGGCTCCCAAATAAGAAAATCATGGCAAAATTAAACTTAAAAATATCTACCTGTATCAAAACACAACATTATATAAACTTGGTCCATAGTTAATCAATATTCATAAACATTTTATTACATTTGAATAATTTGTGGGTTAAATGTGTTCATAAATCACAAGAAATCTTGAGTAAGTGCCATGATTGATAGATAATAGCTGATCATAAATTAAAAGAGTTATCCATGTTCAAGTAATTTAAAAAGCAAATAATAAAAATGTTATGCAATATTTTTATATTGAAAATATTTTCAAACATATATCAAATGTAATATTTGAAATTTGAAAATAATATTTATTGTTGGAAGTGGGGACATTTTAATAGAAATTTGATTAAATGTGAGATATAGCCTTGGTGCTTATAGCAACCTTAAAATGACCCTAATTTTTAAAATTTTCACTAATAGACTTCATATCTGAGAGCAATTTTACAGTGACAGAGAAATGAGTGGAAAGTACAGGGTTCTTCTATATCCCTGCCCATTAATTTCTCATATTTTTAACACCTTGCCTTAGTATGATACATTCATTATAATTGGTATTATTACATTATTATTAACTAAAGTCTATAGTTTACATTAGGGTTCATTCCTGGTGTTGTACATTTTGTGGGTTTTGACAAATGTATAATGACACATATTGAACATTACAGTATCTTACTGAATAGTTTCACTGCCAAGTGGCTCTAATTTTAAGACCTAAACATCTGTAACAAAAGCTTTCATTGCACCTTGCACATATGAGTTCCATTTTTCATGGACAATTAGGAGTGTCCTGCTTACCTATGGTCTTTATGAAGCTATAGTTAACACTAATATGAATTTGTCCAAAATCATCTTTCTAATTATTTTGGAAGAGGACGTTCTAAGGTATGATTTTCCTCATTAGTCTTATTCTGTTTCCTCTAATTTTATTCTTGTAAAAGCTATTTATCTGGTTTGGCTCTTTTTCTTTCTTTTAAATTTTTTACCTTTTAGCGACATCATAATTAACTCTGTTTTCATGGTAACTAATTTAATCTTCTGGGATGTATTCCAGTGTTGGAGACTTAAAGTGCTTTTATTGCTCTAGGAGTTGTTATTGTTATCACATTGATTCAAGACAACTAGGTGCGTGGTTTCCTTTCTTTTTCAGTTGGTAGCCTTAGATGCTAGATTTTTATTTCCTATGTGTTCCAGAGTCATTTTCACAGATTATTAGTTATCTTTGGATTTCCTTCTTTATACGTAAGGTTCCTTATATATTCCTTTTGAGATAAACAGTAAGATATTAGCTTCCTTTTCTAGAAAAAAAGAGATTGCGTGACTTACACAAAGATATTCATGCTTTTATAATTCCTGGTCCAGAGCTCTCTTCTGCCTTTAAATCTTACTTACACCCATAGCAACACCTCTCACTGCTTTTAGATTGCCATTTCTACTTTGAGAAGTTCTCTCCCCTATTTCTCTGACATTCCCACTATCTTTGTATATTGTGCCATCACTCCCATCATGTCTTTTATGAGCCAACTGTGTTTTCCTTGTAATAAAACCATAACAAAACTCCCTAGGTTTACTTCTCTCAACAGTGCAGTGATCCTCTCACAGATACCTATTTAACCCTTCCCCTTCTGTCAACATTTTCCCTCACAGCTTATCAACACCAATTTCTTTCCATCATTTCTCATAGTCATTTCCTTTAGGCCTCCACTGCTACCTTTTTCTAGATGGGACTTTTGCAATTGCCTCTTAGTTTTTCAATTCACCCTGTACTGAGCTGGATTAGCCTTTGTAACATTCATTCTGTGTGTGTCACAGAACTCTTCAGTGGCTCAGTATTGGGTAGAATGAAGACTAAGTTGGCCAACCCTGAAAGATCTCAAGTCTGGTTACTTCTGTCTCTTGATCACAGTAGGCTGGGCAATTACAGACCCAGCTGATCAAGAGAAACCTGGATTCTGAGTCCAGCCAAGAGAAGATACTTCCCACCTAGACAAACAAGGTCTTCTTAGGTCTTCTCCCTAATCATTGAAACTGATCTTTCACTGTCCTCAATGTAAAGCTCTTTCTTCTACACAGCCAGTTTGCATAAAACCTGGACACATTGTGCTTATTTCACCTTGTACCTTTGCTTAAGTTGCTTTCTGATCATTGAAAAATATATTCAATACACATTTGTTGAGCACTTTCAAGGCAAGAGGGATATAAAAATGAAGAAGCTCCTGGTTTGCCCTTGGACGCTGAGAGGGGAGTAAGGAAGGAGGAAAAATAAACAATTAATTATCAAGCATTGCAACAAGTGCCACTGCTTGGGAAGCGTTTAAAGGAACATAAAGAAGCCATTGCTATGTTCAAGGCAGGCAGGAAAGCCCAGAAAGTGGAGGTGATATTTGAATGGATCTTCTTCCCCTGGATCTTCCTAGATCCTATTCAGGCATCCATCCAAGGGTGCCGTGCCTCTCAAATGCCTGAGGCCTCCATTGAGGTGTCAACCTACCTTTATCACCTTTCATAACTCCCTTGGAAATTATTGTTGTTATCTTTTATTTTGGTATTTTTAAAAGATTTTATTTATTTATTTGACAGACAGAGATCACAAGTAGGCAGAGAGGCAGGCAGAGAGAGAGGAAGGGAAGCAGGCTCCCCACTGAGCAGAGAGCCCAATTCAGGGCTCGATCCTAGGACACTGGGATCATGACCTGAGCTGAAGGCAGAGGCTTTAACCCACTGAGCCACCCAGGCACCCCTTATTTTGGTATTGATCATCGCCTGTCACTTCACTGTTACCTGTGTACTTTCCTCAGTTCCTCCAACTAAGTCCCAGACTCTTAAACAGAACGGATTTTGTTTTATACTCCTTAGTATCCATCTCCAGACACAGAAACAAAATCTGTGTTTGTTAGAAGATTCCTTCTGATCCTTTATGTACATATTAATTTTCATGTTTAAGATGCACAGTAGTGACTGCAAGCTCTGATGATAAAAATGAATTTTTCAGAGAGAAGAATGCACCGTGCTAAAGAGTAGTTAAAATTTCCCGCAGAACTTATCATCAAATAATTCAAGTTAAACATAGCAAATCCTAAACTGATTATTATGATGGTAATGACTCTGTTATTTAGTGCTCAGGGAGAAATGTACATGTGTTTAAAATAAGCACTGCAGGCTCTCAATGAGTTCCAATCTAATCTAAATTCTCTAAAAGCTAGGGTAACTGAGACAGAAGATAGAATTAGTGATCTGGAGGACAAACAGATAGAGAGAAAGGATCAAGAGGAAGCCTGGAACAAACAGCTTAGAAACCACGAAAACAGAATGAGGGAAATAAATGATGCCATGAAACGTTCCAACGTCAGAATTATTGGAATACCTGAAGGGGAAGAGAAAGAAAGAAGTCTAGAAGATATTGTCAAACACGTTCTTCATGAAAATTTTCCAAATATCGCAAATGGAAACAGCATTCATGTACTAGAGGCAGAACGGCCCCCCCCCCAAGATTTTAGATTCTCAAAACACC
>PISX010006476.1:0-97156 GCA_004024625.1 Mellivora capensis
GGTTTCTGAAGCATGATTAGGACTTTATAAAATGGCAGTTTTACCACCAAGGCAATTAAATAGCCCAGGCTTTTGGTGAGGACATTAAATTGTAAACAACACATTCATACATAGTTCCATGTTCCCACTCCCAAACAACAGCCTGCTAAACAAACTGATACCTCATTTACCTTTTCCTCTAAATACACTGATTTTAATTCCCAAATTTTTACCTCTCTTTAATTTATACCTCAGTGGCCTAAGGCCAGTTCTGGAAAAATATACAGAAGCCATCTTGTGACAGGAAATAAGGAAGCAATTATCCTCCTTTATGTTGCATTAACATAAATGTTTGTGACTTGAAAACAACCAAAGAATAATGGAACTACAGGGAAATTGATTCCGTGTCTAATTACTGACAGGAAAAACACCTCCACATTAATTGTGTTAAAACGAACATTTCTGTCCTTAGCTTCCATATTCCAAAATCCACTTGACCATGAGGAATTATTGGAAGTACATTTCTCAGCTAATTAATTCTAGAAGAAACCACAGAAGCTAAGATGCTCATAAATAGACATTTCACAGTTCAAATACAAACCTCTTTGTTTACAAACTTCAACATAAGCGTATAGGACTACTTGGGTTTTAGGCATATTCTTGGACCTCCTTGAGTCTCAGTTACTGCATTAGTAGAACAGAGTCAGTATCTACTGCTACTGCCCAGTTGTATTTAAAGGATCAAAAAAGACAATGTATGTGAAAAACTACAATACATTATAATAGAAAATTCAGGGTTGTTTTTTTTTACTAATGATGTAAGTTATATTCTTTATTCCTTTAATGTTTCATCTTTATTGTCTGTCAGAGACCTCTTGTCAAAGGAAGCAATTGTGAAATTATAGGTGGGCAATTAGGCAATGAGAAAGAAAAATACCACTTCCAAACTTACAGTCTTTAGCTACAGCCATGTTTTTCAAAGAGCCCAACAATTTGGGAAAGCAGAAGATCCATTCACAATTGCTTTAATATGTTGACTAATGCAATGCCATGTCATGAAACATGTACCCTAGGTCTCGAGATACAACTTTCAAACAACTAGCACAATTTATTCACATGTAGAGTTAGAATGACCTGTATTTTTAGAGTTATAATCCAGGAGGACATTTTCTAATATGAGCAATTCTAGAAATAGTAGTAATTAGGACTGAACACTGGAACAGGAGACGGGAGACTCAAGTTCTATTCCCTTTCTGATATTCACTAGAGTGTGTCTTTAGGTAACTCAGTTAACCTTTTCAAGGCACAATTTTCTCATCTGTGATAGAGGAACCAAGCCAGATGTTCTTGGAGTGCAGGATTTTATTAGACTTAATTCTGAAATACAACATTTCCTCACTTTTAAAAATTTTATTTTATTTTATTTATTTATTTACTTATTTTTTAAAGAGATGTTGCCTGAAAATAACCTGGTGTGTATACATACTCTGGAAGGAAATCTGCTGTGCATTGTATCTATAATACATTTCCGACATAAAAACTGACAATTGTGCCTTCAATGCTATGTATTTATCAAGCCGGTTTAGATGACCCAGATGCCTAACGGATCTTCATGGTTTGTTTACACACGGGATCCCCATCTCCTCACATGCACTTCACATCTACCTTCTATTTTCTCACGCATCTCCTCCTAATTCCCCCATGGCCTGGCCTCTCTCTGTTTCTGTTATTTCTTTGGGATTCCTTCTTCCCCAGACCTGCAGATTTTCCTTTTCTAAGCTTTATTTCAGTTCCCACTCCTCACTCCATCCCTGCTGCTCCTTTGGTCCCCACAGGAGAACTCATGGGTGCCCTGGGCTGTCCCACAGGAAGCGCCTTCTGAGGCAGACAGATACCGTGTCAAGTACACCTCCAGGTCAGGATTAAATCCCTTCCTGTGAGTAGGAGATAACACTAACGGAGCCCCACACTCAGTAGCTGAACAAAAGAGAATAACTTTACCTCACAACTCAGAGGGAGCCCCGACCAGATATCTTTCAAGGACCTGCCTTCAGATACCATGAAGCTAGCCTGGGCATGGGTAGGCGGGTATCCCCACCCCACTGCTTTGTTCCATTGAGCAGAGCGTGACTGAGGGGAGGAGTGTGATGGCAATGCGACAGTGAGAGGCACCAGCACTCAGATCCCGGCTGCTTCACTGCAGTGCCCTGTGTCCCCACAAACAGCTCTCTGAGCTCCAGTTTGCTGATGTAAAACATAAGGATAATAATCCTTTCTTGGTACTACCTCAACACAATATTAATGCTAGTTCTAGGGTAGTTCTCAGGATTAAAGATAATGTAGGGACAGGGTCTGTCACACAAAGGAGGACTGAAATTGATTCTTCTACTTATTGTTATTATTATTGCCATTGTTGTCGTTAGTCTCCTCTGGGGTTGGTAGAAGCCAAATGCTTTTTTTTCTTCTTCTTTCTATTAGAGAAAAGTAGGCCACAGAACATTACGAGCGACTTGGCCGTGGACAGTAGGATAGTGATGGTGCCTAAAACAGCACAGAATTTCCTCAAAGCAGGTTCTGCATACCTACCAATATTTGGTATTTGTGGAAATGTCCTCATTTAGTCTCTCTACAACTTGGGGATCTATTCTCTATTTCCTTCTTGTTATTCATTCGCCAGAGGACTTAGCACACTGTGACTCTAAAAGAGGAGGAAAAATTTGTCAGCTCATCTCTGTTGGCAGGTTTGTGGGACTACTTTGAGCAGACTACTTCACCAGGCCGCCCAGAAAAGGGAAAAGCCTCCAGCTACTATTTTGGTATATGCAATGCAGAAATGTGATTTTGTACTTCTTACGGATGCCAAAGTTTATGGAGAAAGAAATAAGCTAGCTATATTTCCCAGAGAGAAGATCAAATGAGTTATATAATTTTCACACAGATCACGAGCTAGAACAGAAATCGTGTGACTTCAGGTTTGCTACGATTAAGAATCTGGGAACGCTCTCCGGGGGGAAGAAAACTAAATTCAAATTAATGTTTTATCAGGACACCAGAATGTCTGCGCATGGTGTTCAGACTGACCGAACTAGGATATCTGTGCTCAAAAAAAGGCTTTTGGAAGTTCTCCAGGTCGGACGGCAACCAAGAAACAAGGGCTTTTACTTTGGAACACACTGTCTGGTTACCAAGCCTACAGTAATTAACCTGCATTAACAAAATCTAGAGACATAGCCATTGTTAAGTACAACATTCAAACTAGTGAACACCTTCTGTATAATTTCAAGTTTGTTGTGTTTGAAATATTCTGAATCTGGAATTCTTCAGATACTGCTATTTGATGCTTAATGGCGAGAGATGATATTCTCACTGGACCTGGGTTTGTGCCTGCCTGTGTGTGTGTGTGTGTGTGTGTGTGTGTAGAAAAACAAGAATTTCCAACCATCTGTCTCTGTAATCCTATAAAAATATCCTTGCATATTGGTCAAACACAGCTTTTCAACCTCCATAAAAAGAACATTAGATTAGTAATAAAAATATACGTCATAAAACAGAACATTTAAATGAAAAGAAGCTCTTTCCTATGTATTTATTAAGAATTTATGCCTTTTTGGCTTAAAGGGTATTTGTCATTTGTTTATATTACCTACTGAATTGATGTGAACTCATATCTTTGAACAGGATGACTAATGAGGACAAAATGGTGAGTCTGAGCACAGGTACAACCATTATGATGCCTTGTATAAAGGAAATGCATTAGGCACACAGGTAATCAACCTTATCTCACGTAATTTTGGGTGATTAAGCCTGCAAGACCTTTCAGTAAGTGTAGGTGTGCTACCAGTGCAATTGCCACCGAAAGTGACACAACCATCAGCCGGAGAGTGCTTTGGAACTTTAAAGGCAAAAGAAACCTTTTCTTCAGTGGAACATTCCTTTTTAACCTGCTTTTCTGTCCAAACTGATAAGGCCTTGGATGTGCTTGTCAGAGAGTTCCTTTCGAGTTGAACAAGGCAAAACCGAATTAACAAACTAGATCATAGAGGTACCATGCTGGAACTCATCAGGTGTTTTTTCAATCACCATGTATTATTAATATATTTCATTACTGTCAGCCATAAGCCCCTTCATCAGCATACAACTGGCAGCATAAACCAAAGGTGTAAGAGAAATGAATTCTAGAGGCGCCTGGGTGGCTCAGTGGGTTAAGCCTCTGCTTTTGGCTCAGGTCATCATCTCAGGGTCCTGGGATCGAGCCCCATATCCGGGCTCTCTGCTCAGCAGGGAGCCTGCTTCCTCCTCTCTCTCTGCCTGCCACTCTGCCTATTTGTGGTCTTTCTCTATCAGGTAATAAAATCTTTAAAAAAAAGAGAGAGAGAAAAATGAATTCTATCCATTAATTTAATGTTTGCTTGAAATTGAGTTTGGTGGTGAACTGGGACAAAATCACTCGCTGTTAGTGGCTGAACCACTTAGCCCAGTGCCCACAAGGATGCAGTCTCCAGCCTCTGACATTCTGCACCTGGACTGCCAGGGTCTCCACTCTTTCTTCATACCTGGTCATGGGAGTTGTTGACTAGCCGCTAACTAGCGAGTCCGGACGGGGAGCGGACCCTGTCCACCAACCCTCTGTGTCCCTGTGAAGAGGAACTCAGCTGAAGAGGATGGTCTGTTATCAGGCAAAATCTTCGTTGATGTATCCTTACTTGAAACTACATATTTCTGTGTTTACCAGTGGGAGATCATAGGCAGTAACTTTGCCCTGTGAATATTCTTTCAGCGTGTGGAGAGAGACAGTGGGTGCCAGGAGCACAAGCTCTGAATCCATACCCAGCTCTACCTCTGACCTGGCTTTGTAAACCCTGGGCAAGCTGTTCAGTTTCCATGAGCTTCTGTTTCTTCTTCTCTGAAACATAGATAATAATGGTGTCTCTCTTAACGAGAACCTTTGAAAACTGAAGGAGATGGTGCAGGTAAAGCATTTAGTTTGCTTTATTCTTAGTAGCTATTAGCTGCTTCATAATTGGTTGCCATTATTACTGTATGAACTGTAAATAGCACTCTGTTGGTTACTCTCTCCATTCCGTCCATCAAAATTGGTCCATTTCAGGAATTCTATGGAACCCAAACCACCTCTAGAAATTGGGGAGGAGGTGAGGGCTTAAATTACTGCCTGAGGTAACATAGAAAGGCTTGAGATATGGGCTTTGGGCTGATATGGGATGGAAGATTCACTCATGTTTCATTTTTCCGTTTTAATTACTAAGGTCTTGGGAAACTATGTTGTAAGACAAAGTGTCATTATTCTAGGGCATTTTAGTGACATCTTAATTCCTGCTATTTATACATCCTCCAAAGGAAATACAAAGCTCATTTTCACTGGCTTCAAAATGAGTCATTCCAAAGAAGCTTGGTAGTGCATCCTGTCAACCCCTCAAATAATTGGTGTACTAATGTCTTCTCCAATTTTCTAGAGGCTCTCTAGTGGTTCATTGTGCATGGAAGTTTCAGGGAGATAATTTGCAATCCGATTTTTGTGGCTCTCACTTTGTGTTACCCCCAGGATATAATGTCATTAATGCTCATTCAAACTCCCTGCATAGTCTTCAAGTATTCAAGCTATTCTATAGCTTGCTCTGCTAAGGAATTTGTAGAGGGTTATCTGAATGGATCAAAGGGAATGTAATGATTTGGGGTGATTTCCACTTATGGAAAAGAAGTGACATTTGTGAGATGTTTGTTCCTAGAGATACATTGCAAAAGCATTATGAGGCATTTTTACTTATAAAATTTTAGATTAAGGGATATGTATGTACCCCTGTGAAAGGTCCTTCAAAAGTGCACACATAGACTCTTTAAAGACATATCCTTAATTCTCTGGTTTGCATCCTCTTTCATAAAAGTATTTGCTTTGAAGCCATACAGCTGCAATCCATATGTGGTCAGCTTCTAGCTGACCTCAGGTGTACTCCATCCTGGAGGTGGAACCCAGAAATGAACTGATTCCTCCTAGAACACTTAAAGGGTCCAGATATGGATGAAGGTGCTTTAGTATAAAACCACAGTGGCTTAGCAATGCGACAAGTGGCCTGACATCATTTAGCTTAAAGTCAGGTATTCCATTTTCTTTCTATTTATTTTCCCTTTTCATCATGGAATCTTCTGCTGCCCACATTTTTCTGAAGGAAACTATGATCTTTCAACAAAATTATCTAAACCATGACCTCAAAATCCCTTGTGAAAGAGAAAGGATAAAAACAAATTAATCAATTAATTACTTTAAATAAACAAGGTACCTCTTTTCTTTCTTTTTTTTTTTTTCTCTTTCCTATGGGTCATGGATGAAGGAGTCACCCATCATTTTTCTGAGACTTATGCAAGTCACATACATCTTTCTTAAAACTGAAACCATTTTTAGAATTTGGGACACCTAAGAGAAATTTGCAAATATTCTGTCCTCTACAAGAACAATCTGACAACGTCCCTTCCCCCAAGTTTCAACGCAGTGGCTATCATTCAATATAGACAAGCCTCACCATCATCAAATACAGAATCTACTATCTGTACTTGGAAGTACTAACCCTCCATATTTGCCTGAAAAGACAACCAATGAAAGATATTTATAATTCAGCAACACTCTAATACTCTCTGTTGAAATCCAGGTTTTAATTACAGAACATAATTTTATGACTACAACCAACTAATTTCTCCAAACCTATCCAATGTATCTCTTTTCTACCTATGACTTAATAAACCTCTTGCCTAAAAAATGTCTTCCTAATGCAATGGACCACGGTGCATGGAATCACTGTACCTGTCAATCTTTTTAACCCTTCTACAAATTGTTCCTTTCTAAAATACTGCATTTTGGTAAGTTAGAGGTTCATTATGATTACATCTGCATGTTAATTGCTTATCTGTAGTACTGGTCAGCACAAAATAAATGTACATGTAGAAATCATGCAAAAGCAGATGGTGTCACATATTTTAAAAAATATTATACATACATATATACATACGTATACACATGTATAATTTTTGTTAGCCATGGAAAAGGGCCAATAGATTGATGCCTAGAGAAGCAGACCCAATTTTAGAAGCAGACGTGAGCACCATAATAATTGTAATAGGGGAATGTTGTTTGTTGTTGTTGTTGTTGTTGTTGTTGTTGTTTAATAAAGCAGTCAGTAATTCTAATGCTCTATAAACATCTCCAGACCTCATACATTCTGAGCATGGCTGTGTGCATTTGAATTCTTACCAAAAGCTCACAGAGTTCTAGATACGGACTCGTAGACTGAAAACACAAATCCCGAAATACTGGCATGATGGCCCCTGTGGGCCACGGACGCTTTGCACACCGGCAGAACCGGAGGGCCAGAGAACTAGCCCCACACTCACTCACACAGGTATCTCTTCCCTGCAGGCCACCCAGCAGCGACACCACCAGTGACAGTCACCCCTGGCCGGCAGACACTCACAGGCACACGCGGGGGAGCTCCGGAGAAACCTAGGGGAAGGGGGAGGGTCGGGCATCTAGGGCAGCGGCGCGCACCCCCGCACAGTCTCGGCGCCTCCAGCACCGTCCAGGAACCGAATTCGCTCCCGAGCTGCCCTCAAGATCTGCATTATGCCAAAGAGCTGAACCAACTCACCTCCACGAAATAAAAGCAGGGCAAGAGGGTCACGCTGTCCTTGATCACTTTGCCCTTTGGCCTCTCCTTCGCAGACATCCCTGCCGCCTGCCCGAGTCCGCTTCCTTCCCCGGGCGAGGTGTGCACCGCGCAGCCGAGGCGAGGTGCCTTCTCCAGCCGCAAGCGCCCGGCGCCGCTGATGTCACATTCCCCGCGGGCACCGCTGGAGCCAGCGCGTTGCATGCAGCGCCCCCGCCTTTCCCCGCCCCTCTTTGCAGCAACCCGGCGGCTCCCTGAACGGGCAGGTCCCCTTCCTCCCCCTACTCCGGGCCCCACTCCCGGTTTTGTTCCACTGGGAGACATCCAGCTCCCTCCTGCAAGCTGTTGCTGCAATGGCTTCCCCTCCCTGCCACTCTCCCTCTGCTCTCCACCGCCCTTGCCAGGCTCCGCGCTGTTGGAGCTTGACGTCAAGAATCGAAAAAGGGGGGACGCACCCCTGGATATTGCAGCAGCCAGGCTGAGAAGCTAAGACACCCACGTCCCCCACCCTGGAAAGCCTCCTGAGCCTCTGGAGGCGCTTACTTAAGGATTGCTGGAGAGCGGAAGCCCAGCTCCGGCGCACTGACCCACAGAATGAACACTGACCTCTACCTGCGTGAAATTAAAAACTTGGTTCCCATACTGAAAAGTAGGCCTGGTGGGAACTTACAGAGAGCTGGCTGCTCTCCAGGAAAGAAGGACCCTTCTGAGGGATGATTCTCTGCCTAGGGTACTCCCTGGCCCCCTACAACACCTTCCTGCCGATAAACACCATCACCTGTCTGGGAATGGTGAAGGTTCCCTGCACCAAGGGAAGCTGGTGTGTGGGCATCTTCACTGAGCCCAAACGCCAGGGCGTGTTCTAACCGCATCATCACACCTCCAGAACAGAGCCAACATCACAGTCTTAACTGTGATAGGAGGCACCTCTTCAGACATTAACAATCTAGAATAAGTCCTCCACCTTTCGGCAGTGAACTTGGCTGGTCTCAACTGTGTGATTATTCTGACAACCTAGCAAGGTCAAGTAATACAGAGGAGAAAAACATCCAGCAAATATAAAATACTGTATATATTGTATTAGGCTGATAAATATAACCCACTCCCATGATCACGTGCCCCAATATCTTCAAGGTCTCCATTTCAAGCGTCTGACCGCCAACGCGGACATTCCCACCTCAATTCCAGTTGCTCATGACCTCATCTAAACAATGACCACTCAAATGCCCCGCCTCCAAATACCATCGCATCGGGGGTTAGGATTTCAGCCCAAGAATTTTGAGGAGCACAGAAATTTAGTCCACAGCACGCTCCAGTAGATCTAGCAGGATGGAGACAATCTGATCCACCAATGTCCACATTTCACGGGCAGTTAGCACCTTATGTCCTCATTTTCTTGGGTTCCGAGAATTCTAACCAAAAGCTCACAACTGTACAAGCCTCATGTTCTACCTCCCTATGCACCACACCTAGAAAGCAAAATCCCAGCCTTTATTGAATGAGATTCTCTGCCCTTGCCAGAAAAACTGAAGGTGGGTAGAGGAAAACACACAACCATGCAGTGTTGTCTCACATTAGAGTGATTACCATAAACTTCAAACAGGCCCCGCTACCCCACAATCCTAGTATTTTTCCATAGTCCGTTCACTTTCTCACTCTCTGGGGACCAACTCACACTTTCTTTTTCTTCAAATCTTGTCATTCTCAGCTAATGACATCAACTCATTTCACCCAGAGAGTGGAAGTAATCAGAAGAGAACCATGTCACCTTCCAAAGCTGACTACTTGCCCCATTCCTCACCCTCCACAACTATAACCATCTCTTCCTTGGACTGACACAATAGCCTCCTGACTGTTCTGCCAGCTTCCACTCATGTTACTCCCGTAACCTATAAACCATTTCCTATGCGGGAGGAGTCAGAATGATCTTCTGAAAAGTAAATCCAAAATTGTGTCACTCATCTGCCCAAACCTTCTAAGAACTCTCCATCACACTCAGGAGAAAATCTAACCTCCCGAGCCTCAGGGATTTTGCACGCACTGTTTCTTTGTCCCAGAATGCTCTTCTGTCAAAATTGCATGGCTTAACTTCTTACTTAATTCATACCTTTGCCGCCCAAATTTAAACTCTTCAGGACCAGTGACTCCACCTAGGTAGCATTAATCACCTCAGGCCTCTGTTACTCTTTATTCTTACATATTATTTTGTTTTTCTATACAGACCTTGTCACTATCTGATAGTTTATCAAGTATTTATTGGTCAATTTTTCATTGACTTTTATTGACTTTATGTCCCATTAGAATATAAGCTCTAAAAGGTCAGTAAGTCTTATCTAGTACTTGGAATTGTGCTTGGCAAATAGGCATTCAGTAAATATTTGTTGAAGAAATGAATGAATCAATTAAATTAAATGATGGAGGTGGGTGGGGGTATGGGTAGAAAGAAAGAAAACGATGCATACAAAACCATGTAAAATAGTTTCTTCCACATACTAAATGTTCAGTGATTGTTAGTCCATTCTGTTTATCAATCATCATGCTATTAATCAGCAATTATACTTCTCATCACTACCGAAGTTCTTCTGTGGGTATTTCCTTTTTCCAACTCTCTTAGTACCTCAACAGAATTTGCAATTCTTGGTAGGGCTAAAAAATAAGTTAGAAAATTTCTGAATTTATCACCCAGGAAACTCAGCTTTTCTATATGAACGGGAGGTAAAACAGAAGGTTAAAACTGCAGTTCCCTAATGTCATTAGCCAAGAGCTGAAAACCTGTGATAAAATGCCAGAGATACATGCTGACCACACCTCAGTAATTCAAGAAATTACTGAAACATAGAAAGGTACATTCCTTTCTCTCTAGGTGGTCTGACCAGCGTGACCTGATCACATGGTCCGGGATCAGGAAATGCTTCAGAATCCAAAGCCCAGTTCTTATTGTAAATCCTTTATCCCTCCTTTGATCAGATTCTCTTTTCTTCTCTCCCACCTCTTTTAGAATATTTTCTTTCCCTTCTAAAACCATTTCACAAAACAATGCAGCTACCTTTTGCAATCCCCCCAATACTAAACACAATAATAATTTTATATTGGAGTAACAGTGTGATGTATTTTACCTACTCTAACTTTTGATGTTCAAAACAATGCAATGAACAGGGCAAATTATTGCCCTCTTTCAAAGAAGAATCTTGTAGATGTAATTCAGAGGTGGAAAACATTAAGAAATAAAAGACTGAACGAGAAGATAATGAGATTTGGAGTCAAAGACCAGAGCTCAAGCCCAGGATTTATATTTGAAATCTGCTTTCAAGCAAGTCATTCCATTTTTTTTTTTTTCCAGTCACAACCGAGAACTTTATTGGACATGGCTCCGCTCCGGGCCTGGCAGGCCCAGCGCTCTGGCCCCGCGTCCCCGGCAGCCGGGGCTAGGGAAGGGTGGTTCCATCCAACGAGTCTCAGGGCCAACGGTAACCCCACAATGCAACAGTACCTAAGATTACTATATAGTTGGGAAGCAGAGGGCTGCTCCACAGACGTATGAACAGGTCAAATCTTTATAAATAATAAACATCCAGTGAAGAGAAAATGACAACTCTAATTCATCCTTATACACAGAGCACTCTAGGGCAGATGAGTGGGGGCGGCAGAGGCCTGCGTCCTCACTGATCTGGGGGGCCTGGGTGGGTAATGAGTGGGCCCAGATGTCCACGGCACGGGGCAGGCGGGGGCAAGGCCAGGGGGAACAGACGATGGACACTAGGACACTGCGCATTTACAAGACCAACTACTGGGGGGGGGGGGCAGCTGCCCCATGCATGTGTGTCAGGCTGTTCATCTTGGAATGCGGGGATGGTCTTTACATCATATTCTGGGGCTGATGCGCTCGGAGAGGGGCTACTTTGTGGAGAGGATCAGGGCAACGATGAGACCGTAGAGGCCGAGCACCTGGGCGAAGATGAGGATTAGGATCATGCCCATGAATAGTCGGGGCTGCTGGGCAGTGCCGCGCACACCAGCGTCCCCCACGATGCCAATGGCAAAGCCGGCCACCAGCCCGCTCAGCCCCACGCTCAGGCCAGCACCCAGCTGGAGGAAACTCTTGTAGAGGCTGATGCCATCATTCAGGAAATTAGTGATGAGGACTGCCACCACCAGCCCGTAGATGGCGATGATACCAGCCATGACCACTGGGATGATGGACTTCAGGATCAGTTCTGGCCGCATGACGGACATGGCTGCAATGCCGGTGCCACTCTTGGCTGTACCATAGGCGGCACCCAGGGCGCTGAAGATCATGGCGGCCGAGGCGCCCATGACCGCGAAAAAGGAGGCGTACTCGGGGCCACTCTTGGCCTCGGACGCCTGCGGGTGGGGAGAGGGCGAGCTAAACAGACCGAGGCGGGGGCGAGGACGGGCCAGGCACCGCTAGCGAGCACGAGCGGAGCAGTTTCTTCTTTAAAAAAAAAAAAAAAAAAAAAAAAAAAAGATTTTATTTATTTACTTGACAGAGCAAGGGAGTGAGCAAGAGTGGTGCGGGGTGGGGCAGAGGGAGAGGGAGAAGCAGACTCCCTACTGAGCAGGGAGCCTCAAGCAGGCTGGATCCCAGGACCCTGATATCATGACCTCATGACCTAAGCTGAAAGCAGACACCTAACCGACTGAGCCACCCAGGTGCCCCAACGTTTCAATTTCTTAATACATTAAATCACAGACATATTTGTCCTATATGACCACTTGGGAGCACAAATGTGACAATATATGTGAAAACCCTTAGACATTATCAGATTGGTCCATCCATTCATTTGTCCATCCATTCAACCTACAAATCTTGATTAACCCCTCCCCCACTACTTGGAAGGCACTTTTCTTACTGGATACCCATTGGATAAAATAATAGATATGGTTCCTGCCCTCACAGAAATCAGCGTCTCATGCAGGTGGAAGGAAAGAGGTGCAGGACAATAAATTAATCATAACAATAGAAAGCACTTATATGATACTCACTACAGATGAGTCACTGTTAGAAATGTTTTGCACCAGTTAACTTCGCTTAAATCTCACAACAACTTTAAGAACTGCATACACTGGCTCACATGTTTGGGTTACAGGACCTGAGACTCAGAAAGGTTAGTTATTGTGCACAAGGGCAACAACTACAATTACCTGAAGTTTTTGAACCTAGTAGATTACTCCAAGCTCTGTGATATGTTGATATATTGATATACTGATGGTTTTTTTTCCAGGCTCCAGGCCCACGTGGAGCCCAATGCAGGGTGTGAACTCGCGACCTTGAGATCAAGACCTGAACTTAGATCAAGAGTCAGATGTCCAACCAACTAAGCCACCCAGGGTCCCTCCAAACTCTATGATCTTAAGGGCTACTACACATACTGCTTCTCTTAACAAGCATATAATTACCTCGTGATGTACGCTACTAAGGAAACAATTAGGATGCAGTTGTAATTACTGTGGAGAAACTTCTTTAGTGTGGTGGCCAAGGAAGGCTTTGGGAAGGGTTGACCTCTGAGCCACTTTGAGCCTTGAGGCTACTAGAGGACATTCCTGAATTCAAAAATGCTCCATCCCACACTCACCATTTATGTCCATGTTTGTACCAAGGGCAAAACTTATATGTTGCATGTTGCTTCAGGTTTGCTGGTTTCAGCTTCTCATAATAATGGTGGAATTAAAAACAATTTAATGTGCCTCGTAGAACTTGAATAATTTTCAGTGGAAATCCTGTTCCAGTGTGTTCAAATGAAAAATGGCACTCACTGAAAACACAGCATTCTGACATTTCTCAAGACAGAGTACTTCACAGCACAAATAACCTGGAAAAAATATGCCTGAAAATGCATTTGACATGATCATTAAAACTGTCAGATTCCTGAGATAAGAAAGAGGTCGTTTTCCTATGTGTTGGTTTTGGGTGCTCACAGCCAAATACAAACTCTTTCTTGGCTTTTTGGCAACTATGCTTCCTTGGGATATTTGGCATTTATCTTTAAGGTTGAAAAAAAGTGTATTTAATTTAGCAATGTATTTCTCAAACATCAGTCCACTTCTCAGTAGTATGGGGAGGCAATTTAAGATTTTATTTCATTTTCCTAAAAGAGAGAGGTTTAAAAGGAGTGAATGTGTGAAGGAGAAAAAGTAGTGAAATGAAGAAAGTCCTGGCAGATGGGAGAGTGATGTTCTAATTCTGAACTCGTCATGGACTGAGGAGACAATTTTACCTCAGGGACTCAGTTTCTTCACCTACAAATGGAGTTTGAATGGTAAAAATGAATATCTGTTGTTTTTGTTTGTCTAAGACCCACTGTTCTTTCTTGTGATGGTGTCTTGAATTTTCATGATGAACTGTCTATTCCTGCAGTCAGAGCTGTACTGAAGGTGTTCAGTCCTCTCCAGGCCAACTGGGGAAGTGGGGATAGGGAGCCACGTAAAAACAAAAGGAATCAATTCCCTAGGAAGTTGAATTTTGAAGGGAGTGATACAGAGTTGGAAAACTCTGAGTGTTGATTCATGGCAGGTGCAGAGAGAACAGCAATTACTCTTGGTCTTTCAATTCTCAAAACTGAGGCGTTCCTTTCCTTTCGGAAGTCTGGTTTTCTCCTTTCTTTTGTTCCTTTGTAAAGCCGCATAGCCTTTCAAATAAATCCTTGTCTCTGTCTCTCTCTGTCTTCTCTCTTCCTCTTCCCCTCTCCTTTTCTCTCGTAAATTTAGCCAGAGTCCACTTCTTGGTGGCTGCAAACAAAAACCCACAAATGAATACAAAGACACCTATTCACTAAAGGATTAACTTAAGACTTTTTAAAAAAATTGGACACCTAACAGTATTCTCTGGCAGGAGATACTTTTTATTTATTGAGTTTTACATTTTCCTGCTATCAGTGACTTTTGCCCACCATGGCCTCCTGTGAATCCTCGTGAGGAATCAAATGGGACTTACACAGTTCTAGCGAGTCCCATTCCCCAGGAACATACCTTTGTTCTGAGAGTTCTAGCTATCCTAAGAAATCCCATAACAGAAGGAACCAAACAAAAAGTTGCATTGCTCAGTTTTGCTGCGGGTGTGCATTGATATATTAATGTGTTGAAAATGGGTTACAACTGCCCCACAAAATATTTACCTCTTCAGGGGTGTGGCAGGGTTTCGTGCGAGCGAGAGACCTTCACTGCAAGTTGCTTCTGTTTGCAAACATTCTGGTTAGGGTAGAGCATCGTATGACAACAAGCCCAAAGGGCTGAGAGCCAAAGGAACAGAGAAGGAGCATCAGGAACTGGTATCTACCCCAGTGCACTGAACAGAGCCAGGAAGGGGCCCCACCACCTGGAAACCCACTGGACATACCCCCCCCCGCCAGCCAATCAGCTGCAGAACATGTTACTGCCCAAGGGGCAACAGGCACAACCCCAGGTGTGTTGGGAGTGGTGAGAGAGTAGAGAGACCCAGCAGCTTCCCCCTGCATACAGATAAAAGCAGCGACTAATACCTCTGTCTTCTATGCATTAATTTTGTCCATAGGTGACCAATGTCTCTTTTATGGGGTTACAAATGCCCTAAAAACACATGCATGTTTTGGAAATAAGACCAAGATCTTTGTTTTGGGACATTTGATATAAAAATCTTAATTGGATTTGAAAACATCCAATTATCACAAGGAATGTAAACATGACTTTGGTCAATGAAAGTAGAGTTTTTGGATTTTTCAGTGTCATTTCAAGGGTTGTTCTATTTTCAATGATTGTAAAGCAATGATTTTAGATTTTTATTAGCTACTCATGCAAAGTTTTTTTAACTGTAGCTATCACAAAGTTAGATAAAAATTTTTAATTTTATATAGTCATTCTCTGTACAGAATCATATTTATGACAGTAAGCTTGAGTTTCTCATTAAAAAATAGAATAGATTTTATTTGGAAGTTTTATATTTAATATATTCCCCTAAAACTTGATTTGTCTTCATGCTTATATACTATAAAAACAGGGCACCTGGGTGGCTCAATGGGATAAAGCCTCTGCTTTTGGCTCAGGTCATGATCTCAGAGTCCTGGGATCGAGCCCTGCACTGGGCTCTCTGCTCAGTGGGGAGCCTGCTTTCCCCCTCTCTCTCTGCCTGTCTCTCTGCCTACTTGTGATCTCTGTCTGTCAAATAAATAAAATCTCCCTATATTGTAAAAATACAATTAATTTTTCCCACCAAGTTTTATATAGCTGCCCTTAATTTTCTTTTACTTTACCTTATTGTGCTGTATTAATACACTATTTAATATGTGAAAAGGTTAAGAAATACATGAATATAAACTGACACTTCCTTTTCTTTCAGGGTAACTGGGCAAATGGTTCTCTACTAGCTTACTGGTAAGTAATGAGCCACAACTAGTTAAAGTATAAGATGGACCCAACCACTCAGTCTAAAGATTTTGCTCGCCATCATCTTGGCTTTATTCATGCCTTTCATCCCTTATATTTAGTCTCCAAATCCTTTTGAATGTCCAGTGCAATTTGGTTCTTTCATATTTGTGTCTCCTCTATTTCCACGGGCATCAATTAATGCCTGGTTTCCTACAAAAGTTTGCTGTGTCTTCTGAGCTCATTTTGCCACACGATACCCCTCTAAGTCAGGGCTCCACTGGACAACTCTTGTCTCTGTTAAACAGCCTCATTTTCCTCTCCTTAGACTGTGTCCTTTCCTGTAATGAGCTTGTTTGAGCCATACTTGAATCATGCTCATTCTGCCTCTGAGCCCGCTCACATGCTGTTCCCCTATCCTGGAACACACGCACACCTGACATTTCTAAGTTTTATTCATGCTACTCCACGCTTTCAGTGATCTCCATCCGAATAGCAGTAGACATTTTGCACTGCACAACGTAGCACTTGATTATGACCTTGATTATTTTGTTTCATTTAGTGTACTGCAATCTTGTATTCCCACCCTTAGGGGCAAAGTGGAGGAAGGACACATGTCATTTCTCTGCTATTCATCCCCTCCATTACATTTCTGCGCTCACCATTTTGTTCCAGACTTCATTATCTCTATGATGTTATAACAGCCTCTGGCTTCATTACTTCACTTTATGATCAGTTCTTTAATTTTGCAGCAAGATATCTCCCCCAAAACACAATTTTGATCGTGTCACTTGTTTGCTAAAAAATGCTCCATGGTTCTCCAGTCTTTCACCTGGCATGTAAGGGTCCTTATTCTGGCTGCCACCAATCTTCCTGTCTCATCCCCCATTGTTCCCTATATGGACCCTACACACAACCCTTAGCATCATATTTCATACATTTCAAGAGTTCAGTGACTTATTGAATAACTAAATTACATAATTTCTATTGTCTCCTAGGGTTGGTAAAGCCCTGGAACAATAAAGATTCTGAATAAATACTTTGATTAATTTAGGGTTTCACGATCTTTGATCCTGCTAGGATAAGCTCTCTCTCTCTCCTTTCTCTTATATCTCTCAACACTTTGAGCACATTGGCAATTTTCACAAAAAGTGTGAGAGGCATCTGACACGCAAATAAGAACCTATTTTAATTAGTCTAGAGTGACTCCTGTTCTCCTGTTCCTTCTGCAATTATCCATTGATTGCATAGACTTTTTATAATAATTAGTCCAACATGAGAATTTTGAGCCTCTTTCTGGAGCTGCAGAAAAATGTGCACCATTAAAGCAGCTCTCCATTTTCTTCTCTTCTCTTCCCAGGGTGTGGCTAACCATGCACTCTCTTAAACACCGCATCTCAAACTCTCCTAATGTCTACTGAAGACTCACTACCCCTATGAAGTTTTCCAGCCTTATCTCCAGGCTTTAACAGCTTCAGATGTTTTCTAGAATCCAAATATGAGTTCTCTTTTTTCTTTTTTCTCTGAGCACCTGTACACTTATGTGTACATATTTTACATATATATTACATATTTTATATATTATATATATTTTATATATTACATATAATATATAAAATATATTACATATTTTATATGTAATATATATATCTTTTCATATCTTTACACATATATATGTAAATATATATATATGTATATATATACATATATATCTTTTCACCTATCCTGGTCTGCTTGGCTGTTGAACTCCTCTGTGGACTGGGAATTATATTTTATTTGTCATACTAAACTGAAATTTCCCCATGTTCCCTCTTAATTTGAATGTCATGATAATAACCATTTTTTTTATTGAGGTATAGTTGACATATACAATTCAATTAGTTTCGGGTATACAATGTAATGATTCAGTATTTGTATGTATTACAAAACAGTCACCATAATAAGTCCCTATACGTATGTAGCTAAAATTTCTTTTTCTTGTGATGAGGACTTTTAAGATCTACTCTCTTAGCAACTTTCAAATATGCAATATTTCAAATATTCCATACACTACTATTAACTACAGTCACCATGCTTATGTTTTAGAACAAATTATGAGAAAAATTAGGGCAGGAGTTGAAAAGATTTTAAAAGGAATTATTAAGAGACATGGAAAGAAATGTAAGATGATATAACTCAGTGGTTCTTAACCTTTGCTGCCACTCACGCCACTTTTGTTCTTTTAGTATGTTCTGGAAACAGTTTTGAAAAGAGCTAAAACAAGATATTTCTTAAAATTAAGATATTACATAACTTTAAAACAAGTAGAATTACAATTTAATTTCACAGTAATATATATACTACATGAAAATTATACACTTAAAATAATTTTTACCCCTTCAGTTATACCTTTGATAAAGAATTTGTTCATTGATATTGGAAAAATAGGCATATTAATGCTGGACTTTATTTTGAAGTACAAAATTAACACAAAGTTGATTTTACACAGGTATGAAGTCACAAATAACAGATCTTTGCAAATGTGGAGATGGTGCTTATTTAAATGCTAGAATTCTTAGATTCATTGGTTCACTCTTTGCATTGAATTACATGTCATTGATTTACCATTTGGTAAACTATTATTTCATCAGTTATTTGTCCTTTGTAGATTCCAGGCATTGGAAACACCTGGTACTTTGGTTTACATCCATCCCTTCTTTTGAGATATGACCTCTTCTCCAAATACAGGCCAATATATGGTCCCAAGAAATGGGGATATTTATTGTCTCAGAATTCACCATATTGGTGACATAACTGAAGTGAGAACAATCGTATATGATACCCTATCTTCTGGCAATGGAGATTTGCCCAGAGATGGCATGAAACCAACAGGAACCTATCAAAGTACCCTCACAAGGGCTTCCTAACTAGAGTCAGAGGAAAGTGTGCCCTTCCCTCCCTTTTAGGTAGCAAGGCTATGCCAATGTAAGTTCCAAGCTTCCCATGGTCCTGTTTCTTCTGTCAAATGAGAAAAATCTTATAGTAGTCGAAGAGAATAAAGCCAATGTTAAGGGAGAAGAATATATAAAAGAGAATTTTGAGTTCCTGAATTCAGTTGCCACAAAACCAGCAGTAAAACAAGCTTCTCAGGGATTCAGCTACATGAGTCAATAATCACCTCCTTTTTAAGCCATTTTTGCTCGTTACTTTTCTTTGAGTTCCGATCAATTATAAACCAGAAACTTCTGTGTAATGCACACTCTATAAGACTGATAATGATATTGTAAGAGTTTTTCTCAAAGAATAAAGTACGAGATGCTAATAGTCAGTATCAAATTGATTTCAAGCCACAATCCTACCATGCCATCATCCTGAAATGTATTCCAATAGGCTATAAATTAAACCTCAACTCAAGTGGTCTACCACTGCATTTTTTTTTTTGCTGCCACACACAGTCTGCAAGAAGGGATGATGACAAACGTGTCCATGAACCTCTCTTAAACAGTGGTTCTGGACCTTCACTATTCGCAGGCATACACATCTTGTCCACGTACAGAACTCACTGGGGTTAACTAAGGTTGACAAATTTTGATTGGTGAACTGAGCAGATTGTGTGATGGGCCAGCCCATGTGAGATGATGTCAGAATAAAGATAAGTGGTGTATTAGCAATTTAAAAGAATCAAGATATGCAGTGTTGGTCTAATTTGCGTTTTAGATAATTTAGCTTCTATTCAATTTAGAAAATCTAGCTCCTCCAGAAAGAGCTGCTTGCATCCCAAGAAAATGACCTCACCTGAATAAGAGCTTCTTTTAGACAGGGCTAAGTTTTCTTTTTATAAAGACAAACTGCACATTCATTCTATAGACAAAGAAAGAAGTCACCTTGGAGCAGATCTCTGCTTTGAAAAGGGTTGACATAGGAAGATGTAAATTGAATAGAACCACTGTCCTTAGGGAAGGGTATCATACAACTTCTGTTGCCAGGAGACAACTTTTCTATTTTCTTTGGTATTTTGATAGATGAATCAGCTTTATAAAAAAGTTAGGGTTGTGGTGGAAGAAAAAGACACAGACTCTGATCCCAATTTCAAAATGAAGGGGAAAAAAAAATTAAGGTCAACCCTCAAGGTGATCTGTTGTGTCTCTAAACAAGAAGTCTTCTGGCAGGAGAAGACATAAAGACTCCCAAGAGGAACCCACCAGAAGGAAGAGTATTTCTGGTTTCATGACCCAAATCTAAAATAATAGGACCCAAGAGTTGCTGAGGAAGAGCTAGCTCTGGAAGGGTATGTAACTAAGTTTGGAAGACCCCTCGGGACTTGGCCCTGACTTGGTGCTGTGGTTTGAGAACTATGAATGTTCCAAGTAGGCAATGCTGCAGACTATGCAGGTTTCCAAGTCACTGAGAGAGTCTCAGCAGCCGTGGGCTAACTTCCATTGGATTATGAAGGACAAGGGTCTGGCAGCAAATGGAGCCAGATGCCACAGGAAAAGTAAGGCTTTTGATTCACTCTTCTGGCATTGAAAGTGGACTGAACCTTTCTAGCAACAAGTTAGCTCTTGGGGCCCTAGAATCTTCATCAGCAGGGGTTGGTGAGCCACCAGCTCACAGGCCAAACCCGGCCTGCTTTTGTATGTAGTGTTACTGAAACACAACCACACACATCCTTTCTGTGCTGTCTCTGCCTGCTTTGACACTACAGCGGCAGAATGGCAGACTTAAGTAGCTATGACAAAGGTTATGTAGCTCACGAAAGGTGAAACATTTACTCTGTTTCTTTATAGAAAACCGTGCTGATGCCTGATATAAACAGCTTTCAGATTCCCCTTCACCCCATCTATCCTAATTCTCACTAATTCCCAATTTTAGTCTCTGTGTTTACTATGAACCCATGGGGTTGATCTTACTGTCTCCAGGACAGACCCTCACTTTTTCTGCATAAACCATTTCTCAACAATCACTCTCACAGCAGAATTCGTAAACATCCTTCTACCCCACTGCAATATCTAGTCTTGACTCTTTAATGTCACATCTGTGGACATGAATTCATGGAGAACAGTGAACTTGTGACATGACTTCAGATACATAAGAATAACATACACAGAATAGTCTATAGTTTATTTTTCACAAAATATTTGATAGAAATTAAAAATATTCCTTAATATGCCATAAAATACACTAGAGAAAATTTTAATGTTCTATTTAAAATTCAGGTATCTATTTGCCTTTGTAAATATTATTCAGAAGAAATTTTAAACTTTAAAATGTCATAAAATGGCAAAAGCCACATTATACAAATATCTTTAATTTGTTCAATCTGTGCTGAGTTCTTTCAAGGTTACTTAAGATGGAATGCAAATTAGAGTAAATTAACCAATATTTCAGAAGAAGCAGATGGAACCTTGGTCTTAATGTCATTTGAATACTGAAACCAACTGTTGTATTGATTAGAAAAGAAAATGACTAGAGTTAATGAAAATAATGTTGTTTTCCATTGCTGATCAGTTCCTCATTGACACTGGACACAATACAATTTTTAAATTTGGGAAAAAAATAAAAATGTAATAATTCTAGAAATATTTATTGAGGGACTATTCTATATAAGGTACTGTACCAAATACTAAAGGTCTAGAGATAAATGAGCACACTTCTGTATTAAACAAGTTTACACTATGCTAACGGAAGTTACATGAAATCAAATACTTAGAAAACAGACACTAGTTTTCAAAATTTTTCTCAACTGTCTCTTGAAATAATATGAAAAAAAGCTTTTCTTTGCCCATTTTTGTTAGTATCTTTAATTTTAAGATATTTTTAAATTAGTGAAAATGTTTTAATTTTGGCATGTTGTAAATATTGGTAATATTAGATAAATCTGAGAGATCATTTTAGAATATATGTCCAGTGGAATCTAAATGCTATTACGGGGATGCCTGGGTGGCTCAGTTGGTTGGGCCACTGCCTTCAGCTCGGGTCGTGATCCCAGGGTCCTGGGATCATGTCCCACATCAGGCTCCTTGCTCAGCAGGGAGTCTGCTTCTTCCTCTGCCTCTGGCTGCCACTTTGCCTGCTTGTGCTCCCTCTCTCTCTGACAAATAAATAAATTTTAAAAAAAATCTTTAAATGCCATTATGATTTGATACCTACCTTCATTCACTAGTAATATAATTGAAAAGATGCTTCCAGCAGTGACTTTTTAGGGGATTTGACTAACACTTGCTGAAATAAGTAAAAGAGCTAGACAAAATACAGAAAATAACTTCCCAAGAGCGCCGAACACTCAACAAGTTAGTGAAAAATAACCAATCTTGGACTAGTGAGGGTAAACACCACAGAGAGGTGAGCTAGAGTGATTGACACCAGAGGCGTTTGCCCAGGGAAAGGAGGCAATTCACACTTCAGTGAAGAGGACTAGAATGAGTGGGAACACCACATAAACAGCTGAGAGGCAAGCTGTGCTTTGGGGCAGATTTCCAAAGGCGGGGAACTGAGCCTCAGCTCAGCAACTGCCAAAGTTGGCAATAACCCATCCCTGTTATGAGCAAACACCTCAGAGAGCTAAATTCTGGAAGCAGGATGTACAGATTACTCTGGGGACTCCCTAGGCAGCTCAGAGATTCCTTGAACATTGAGCCTATACTGCAGGGGTCCACAGGTAATTGAAAGTGGGAGATAAAATCCTCTCTGAAGAAGATAATATCATGCAAAGTGCCACACTTTATCTAAAAATATTTTTTCAGATAAAACTGACCATCAAATAATTTAGTATTACAAGGCATAAATAAGTTTGTGTGAGCCAGAATCAGCAGGAGCAATAGACAGATCAGAAAGAACTCCAGATACTGGATTTATCAGACACACACTGGGGTAAAACACTTATTCTGTTTATAGAGATAAAAGTCAAACTTAATTTTTTTCAAGGGATTTAAGTAAACAGAGTTGAAGAGGACCTACCTAAAAATTATGTAATTGAAACATTATACAGATCAGTTTTACAGCCGATTAGACCCTTATGAAAGCATAAGGATGTAAAAAGAAATATGAGCAAAATAGCATGAAAGTCAAGAAAAAGTCAAATAGGTCTACAGTGTTCTAAGGTTCTTCTTCAGGAGGGAGAAAAGAGGAAAAGAAAATGTATCAGGTCAAGAAAAGCATATGAGGTGGAACAAACAAAAAGAACATAGGAAGATGGAAGATATAAGTACATTATATATAATTCGTAATGCATATACTACATCATTATTTATATATAATGCAGGCCTTCAAGTTGACTGTTATTTTAGTTAAAACGTGAGGGCCATATATCAGATTTAAAAATTAATTGTGATCTATTTATAGAAGATTTTGAAATTTTGAAAATGGAAGGAAAAGAAATAATACACCATATTAAAACTTGTCCAAAGAAACTGACATAGCTATATTAATTTACAATGGGATTAAAAGTTATCAAAGTATTATAGGAATTAATCTAAAGTTTTGCAAGATCTCTACAGTAAAAGCTAAAACACTTTAATGAAAGAAATTAAAGGCCTAAATAAATAGAGAGCTATATATATTTATGGAGCAGGACACACAATATTACAAACGTTTTGATTCTCTCTAAAACCATCTATAAATTTAAGGCAGTCCTGATAAAAATTCCAAAATAGAAGGCCTTCACAATTTGATTCCAAAATTTATACAGTAAGAATTTTGCCTATCTTGAAAATGATTCATTATTATAGTCATTTTTGTTTTTTCAATTTCTTATGAGTATATCAAAATATATTACCAAGACATAGCAAATTACCAAACTGTACCTTATTCATTCAATTAGAAGCACTTTGACTATCAAGGGAAATTTATATGAGTAAAAGGGACTCTTTGAAATCAGAAGTTATATATTTTTGGGTTTGTCCATTAACTTCAAGTAAAAAAAATTTTTTTAAGATTTTATTTATTTATTTGACAGAGAGAGATCACAAGTAGGCAGAGAGGCAGGCAGAGAGAGAGAGGAGGAGGAAGCAGGCTCCCTGCCTAGCAGAGAGCCCGATGCGGGACTCGATCCCAGGATCCTGAGATCATGACCTGAGCTGAAGGCAGAAGCTTAACCCACTGAGCTACCCAGATGCCCCAAACTTCAAGTAAAAATTTATATGTTTGTGCCATACCTATCTCAAATGCCACTCAGAGTGCTTTTTTAAAAGATTATATTTATTTGTTTGTTTATTTGAGAGAGAGAGAGAGTGGGAGAGAACATGTGCATACACATGTGTGCGTGGGGGGAGGAGCAGCAGGAGAGGGACAAGCAGACTCTGCCTTAAGCAGGGACTCCCATGTGGAGCTTGATCCCAAAATCCTGGGATCAGGACCCAGGCCTCCAACACTTAACTAACTGAGCCACCCAGGTGCCCGCCCCTTAGAGTACTTTAAAACTTTAAAACAAATGAACATGGGCCACCTGGGTGGCTCAGTTGGTTAACCAACTGCCTTCGGCTCACATTGTGATCCCAGAGTCCTAGGATCGAGCCCCACGTGGGACTCCCACGTTCCATGGGGAGTCTTCTCCCTCTGACCTTCTCCCCTCTCATTCTCTTTCACTCTCTCTCTCTCAAAAAAATAAATAAAATCTTAAAAAAAATAAAACAAATGAACAGAGAAATGGACATGAGAATTATTACACAAAAATTGGTTGTAGCTTTTATAGCCAAAAGTGATTACATGTACAGTTATGAATTTGAACAGGATATCTCTATCCTAAGAGGATAAAATAATCCCGGGACACCTGGGTGGCTCAGTTGGTTGGACGACTGCCTTCGGCTCAGGTCATGATCCCGGAGACCCGGGATCGAGTCCCGCATCAGGCTCCCAGCTCCACGGGGAGTCTGCTTCTCCCTCTGACCTTCTCCTCGCTCATGCTCTCTCACTGCCTCTCTCTCAAATAAATAAATAAAATCTTTAAAAGAGGATAAAATAATCCTAATTAATTGAAGTCAGTTTTTTAAATTCATCATATTAAATTGTAGTTTGCTTTGTGGGATCTGATACACCACAAGAGTAAATGTGAGTGAAAATTATATCTGTCTTTTGTAAGTGGAGAGAATGGCATACTTCTCATCCCCTGGAACCCTGTTGAATGGCTATGTAGATGTGCCTGGGCTAGCCTACTGGTTGATGCGAATCACATAGACCTATTGTGTCGGCCAATACCCAGCCCAAACATCAGAAACAGCCATCCAGTTCATTGGCATCTGATTACAGACCCATGAGAGAACTCAATTCAAATTGTTGAACCACAAAATTGTAAGCTAAACAAATGGTTGTCACTAAATTTTGGAATGATTCATTATACAGCAAAAGTTATTTCAGTTGGAATGATTTTGCCTGGGATTCTGGCTACAAAATCTTTCTTTTCCCCAACCCTGGTGTTCAGCTTCTTAAATAATCCTTTTCTGCTTAAATCAGCTAGAAATAGTTTCTGTTGCTTATACCTAAGAACTCTGACCAATACACTTGGAAAGTTGGGATTTTGATATTATAATACATTTTTTTCATTTCCAGTAATTTATATAATCTCATGACCCTTTCTTTTATTCCAAATATCCAATATATTATATCCTAACTTATTTGGAGAACAGATAAAATATGTTGCAGTGAACCAAAAAGGCAGTTCTTGATATAGAAAAGAAATTTAGAATGAGGGAGAAAAAGCTTATCATTTTCCCTGTCATCTCTACCACCTCTGGCGCCCCTACCAAGCTCAGAGAGGAAGTTGAGAAAAATTAAGAGGAAGAGAAAAAAATTAGAAGTAGAGCAAAGTGAACTTATTTATTGGTCAATCGCAGTAAAGAGGCTTAGCTCTGACCCCTCACACCTAGACTGACATTCATGAGGTTGTAGGTTAATAAAAACTCACATGGTTTAGTGATATGGGAGCAGAAGGTACCTGCAAAGCTCAAAGTGGTATTAAAATGTCAGCATTCTCCCATCCAAGTACTAACCAGGCCCAACCCTGCTTAGCTTCCGAGATAAAATGTCAGCATTCTAATTGTCAGCCCTGGAGCATGACAAGCGTGCATGAGATGAGTCTAAAGTCACCCAGCCACCACCGGTCTGTCATGTCACTGAGGCACATGGGTAACCTTGTGTACCAGGGAGGGCATAAGATTATAGTTTCTCGGTCTATGAATCACAGGAGAAGTCAATGGCTCTCACTTGTCCAGGAGAGCTCAGAGGCCTCATATTGTTATACAAGGGCAATCCCAGCCATGACTAGTATGGCTTCTCCAGCCAAGAGTAAAGTAAAAGGTCTAACTCTGTGGGGGGCTGAGTAATGTAGTTTTTAAGCTGGGCACATTGTCTTCCCCCCAAAAAATCACAATTCTGATATTTAGGCGAGCGATTAGCAGTTTTTGTCAAGTGTTTGTTCAGGTTATTTGTGAACTTTAAGGAAGAATGAAATGTAAGACGATGTTTTTATATTTGTAAAACGTGTTTTCTTTGAATCAATTTCAGATGTATTTATTGTCAATAGGATATAAAATTGGAAGAAAATATAAATGTTACCTAATTCAATCTAGGAGTTAGATGCAGATTCTTTTTTTCTTTAGCATCATTAACAGATGTTTACAAGCCTCTACTTGGTAATTTCTGACATTAGGGCTAAAAAAGCATCTGGTTAATGAATTATAACATGGCTTGGCATATCTTTCAGAAAACATACTGTGAATACTGAAAAATAAATGATGAGATAGTGAAAACATACCAACACTGAAAGTGTTAGGAATTTTTCATTAGAACCAAGGTGAAATTTCCATGAATTGAGAAATGTAATCAATACTTACGCTTTGTGTCAGGAAATCAAGCAATTCTTCCCCTTTGAAAGAGGATGGAAAGAAACTAAATTCTTCTCAACTTCATGGTTCCAGGTGAAAGCAGTAGTTTTGATTTGTTTGTTTGTTTGTTTGTTTTACAAACCAAGAAATTGAGGGGCTATTCCTTTTCTTTGAAATTGCTAATTGTTAAAATAATGGTCCTAGTATTTTTAAATTCATTCACAGACTACAACTCCCAAAATGCAACAGGGAGAGATTTGCAATGGTGCACTGCATCCTGGGAAATTAATTCCCCACAGTAAAGTACTGTGAGCAGAAGCAGAGAAATTTGAAAAGGCCTCGATAAAAGTACATGCTGAGGACTGCAGTTTTTCCTGGATCCAGTTCCCTTATTATGGGAGAGAATCAGACTGCAGGAGTTTGCAAGGTGTCACTTCAGTCCCCCAGAACTGCGCCAGAATGCATGCCTTGTACGCAATGACGGCAGTGTGGTGCCCCCGCACTTACACTAGCTCCCAGCTCGCCACTCATTCATTCATTGAGCAAATATTTATTGAACATCTTGCACGCGCAAGAACAGTCTAGGCATAGGGAATACAGTAGTAAACAGACTTAGTCCCTGCCCTTCAAAGGAGCTACATTCTGGTGGAAGGAAATAGACAAATACAAAAATAAATACATGTCATGTAGTGAAGGGGATGGAATTAAAAGTAAAGGGAGGCTAGAACAGGCGGGGCTGCATGAGGAGTGATCACCCTTTTCTAGATGGGGGACGGGGAAGGTGAACTGAGAAAGCACGTTTGAGAAGGTAGAAAGCACATTTAGAAGGAAGAAATCCAGCAGCCCGGGTTAGTTTGTATGCAGAGCGGAAGCCCGAGCAACTCTGCACTTGCCAGTTCTCTTGACCTGGCACGCTCGTCTCTAAATTACCTGCGTGGTTTCTCCCTTACCTTCTTCAGCTCTCAGGTAGAAAAAGCAGATCATCTATCCACAAAAAAAAGAATCGGAGCACTGATAATAGGCTTTCCAAGAAGAAATCACGTCTGTCTTCGGTTTTTGCAATTTGAGATAATGGTGTTTTTGTTTCATAAGTCATAAGCTTAGGTTTTGCGACCAAAAGCATTACTAGCTGATGGGGCTAGGAAGTGGTGGATTCAAAGGCACCACCTGTAGGTCTTTGTAATCCCCTGAAGGCCATAATGTTTTCCTATTCTCCGGCTACCATGCTGCGTAACCACGGGGAACACTATTCCCAATGTAGTCTATATGCTGACCAGAACTGTGCGGGGGCGGGGGGGGGGGGGGGGGGGGGGGGGGGGGGGGGGGGGGGGGGGGGGGGGGGAGGTGTGCAGCGAGCACAGCACAGCACCTGGAAAACACTCCCCTATTTGCTCTTTCATTTCCTTCAGGTGTCTGCTCAAACTATATTTTATCAGAATCTCTCCCTGACTACCCTTTACAAAATGGTCCCTTCGATACCTCCACCCTCATTCTGTTTTCATTTTCCTCACAAGTGTGGTATATCATCCTTGGTATATTATATATTTGTTTATTTTCTTCTTTTATTTATTTATTTTCTTCTTACCTCTTTTCTTTCATGAGGGGGTGAGCTCCTTGAGATCTCAGATTTTGCCCATTTTCTCCCCAACTGAATTTCTACTACTTGCAACAATCTTTGTATCTGACATATAAAAAATGCTTAATAAATACTTATTGAAAATACTGATTGAATGAATACTACAAGCTGCTTTTTCACTTGAGATTATATTTTTGAGATTTATTCATGTTTTTTGTGTTGATTCATTTTTCCCACTGCCGTCTCTTGGATGGCTATATCTCAATTTATCATTCTTGTTTGGTAGATATTTAGGTTTCTTTCAGTTTTTCACTGCATTATCATTCGATGACACGAACAAAGACAGGAAAAGCCATACACAGTTCGTCCTACATTTACAATTTGTCACTCTCTCACTTCTCTTCCCATGGTACTTGGTATCTATTTTCATAATATATTCTAGCACCTAAGGTACAATTGTTTAAATACATATTGGTACTTACCATTAGGTTGAAGGTTACTTGAGGACATGTGTAGACCATTGTCATCTTTCCTTCCCCAGTCTTTTTTTTTTTTTTTTAAGATTTTATTTACTTATTCGACAGACAGAGATCACAAGTAGGCAGAGAGAGAGAGAGAGGAGGAAGCAGGCTCCCTGCCAAGCAGAGAGCCCGATGCGGGACTCCATCCCAGGACCCCGAGATCATGACCTGAGCCGAAGGCAGAGGCTTAACCCACTGAGCCACTCAGGCGCCCCTCCTTCCCCAGTCTTATATAAATAATTGACAAGTGACTCAATAAATTTAAAAAATTAGAAATTTTGTTAAACCTTCATTTCCTTTTTTGGAGGGGAGGGGGAAGGTTCCACATAATCTTTTTCTCACATACTTCTGAACCTAAAACATGACAGAATACAATTTGGCATCGATTGCCAAAACAGCTTCAAATCAGCTGTGTCCTCTTATTTAGGGCATGCTTGTGAATGGCCTTTCATCTGGGTTAAGTAGCCATTCTTTTTAGAAGAAGATGACATTGTAATTGTAACCATACATCTGGGCAGACACAGACAGTCCATTGTTTCCCTAAGGCCAAGGAAAGAGCTTTTCAAGCTTTTTGTCAGAACCATTGGAAGCAGAGTATTTGAACTCCGTTTTGGCTGCAAGAGGTATGTGACAAAAAAATAAAATGCACTAAAATTTTAATGATTCCTTTTCTAGGCATCTTATATTCTTTATTCAAAAAGCACAGGTTCAGTAATAAATTTTTACTACATGAAGTTTAGCAAATCTAGGACAAACAGAAAAATGCCCTATACGGTGATAATTATTAACATAATAGTATATATACTCTTTAGGTTTTTGTCAGACATTTGAGTTGTTAACAAGTTTTCTTTATTATAAAAATCTATAATTATTTCTTTAGAAGTCTTTTTCAGAATAGAGAGGAATTGATTATCTAGTACATTGAAAACACATTATGTAGTTCTTAGTTTGACTTGGTGACAAGATTTGGGGGACAAAGGCCACAAAAAGTTATCCAGCCTCTCAGAGCTACTGTGGTGACTGGAATCTGTGGAGCAATAGCTGTTTTCAATAAGCCAAGGTCCTGTGGATCTCAGTAAGTCCATTCATTCTACTGTAGCAAAAATGACACAGTGGGCACAGCACGCTACAGCTCCCTTGGCAAGGCCAGCTGAGACAGGAGTTTGGACATCAGGAATTCTATCATTATACAGGGTTTTTATGTCTGTTTGGCACTGGTGGATGGAATCAATTTTACTGTCTTTATTTGGTTCTTATCTAGAACTTCAGACCAAAACTTATAAAGACAGATAAGATTCACATGGTCCTCAGAGCCCTAGTGCATGAGATTCTGACTGAAATGTGGAGGGCCGGGCAGAGGTGGTTGAAACTTGGGTTGAGAGCCCAAATCCTGTTCTTCTTTATTCTGTTTGGAACTTTATTCAGGGTCAAAAAAGGAAGCTTCTTGTGGAAGGGCTAACCCCTTAAGGTCTTTTTCTGAGGTTCTTAAACTCGTCGGTGGTGGGCTTATGCTGGCTGTGGGTTGGATTTTAATTTCGTATGCTCTACTTGTGTTTTGTATATCAGTGACCCAGAGTTTAATGTTTTAGTCAGTTTGGGCTGCCATAACAAAATAACATGGACTGGCTGGCTTAAACAGCAGAAATTAATTTTCTCACAGTTTAGGAGTTTAGAAGTCCAAGATCAAGGTACAGCAGTCTCAATTCTGGTGATAGCCCTCTTTCTGGATTATTGACAGGTCACCTTATTTCTGTGTCCTCTAATAGTAGAGAAAGAGAGAGAGAGAGAGAGAGAACTCTCTGATGTCTCTTCTTTTTTTCTTTTTTTTTTTTTTTATGTCTCTTCTTATAAGGACACTAATCCCATTAGATCAGGGCCTTACCCTATGACTTCATTTAACCTTAATTACTTCCTTACTCCAAACCAGTCGCATTGAGGGTTAGGGCTTCAACATGTAAATTTTGGAGAGATAGAATTCAGCCTGTAGCATTTGGGTTCAAACACAAAGGGATTTAACAGTATCAGAAAAGGGGGACCAAAGAGATATATTTTGAACTCAGGGATAGAATTAAGTCAAGGCAATTATTATAATCCCTGGTAATTAGGGAGGAATATAAGCAGGCTGTAATTTGGACAGTGTCTCAAGGATTCAAGTTTGCTTAGATTTTCCAGGGCAAAATCAGTTACTTTAGGGGGAAAAAAAAGAATAAATTTTGAAATTAGAGCAAGGAAGGAAGTGGGTAAATGAAAAAAAAAAAATAATAAGGAAGTATCTTCTTTTCTAAAAGGGTTAAAATTTTAGTGACCCGGTTAGAGGTTTGGGAGTGACTAGGTTACAAAAAAATGAAAGAGAAAAGAAGAAGGACCCAAATCAAATAGATCTCAAAGATGTCATTTCAAAAAAAGGAGATTGTAGTCATTAATAAACCAGAAAGAATGCTTAGAGCCAATGTGGCCTAACCTAAGAGAAACAAGGTAACATCTTGGAAAGCAAATGACTCTCAGGAGGAATCATATACAGGAAATTATTGGGAGGTATGACCTTAAAGCTACAGGGATAGAATTAATGATAAGAATGATTGAGGGAACAGGGACGCCTGGGTGGCTCAGTCGGGTAAGCGGCTGCCTTCGGCTCAGGTTATGATCCCAGGGTCCTGGGATCAAGTCCCACATGGTGGTGGGGGGGGGGGGGGAAGGTCCTTGCTCAGCAGGGAGCCTGCTTCTCTCTCTGCCTCTGCCTGCCACTTTGCCTGCTTGTGTGCGTGCACGCTCTCTCTCTCTCTCTGACAAATAAATAAATAAAATCTTTTAAAAAAAAGAATGATTGAGGAATCATCTCTCTATGCTGGAAAACATGGCATAGCAAAATTTTATGTGGTAGATTAAAGACTGAGTGAATTTTTAGTATAACTTAGCTTACAATTGGAGCTAATTTTATTAATTTTTCACCCAATCAGATTTCCTGACATAGTTTCCATTTTCTCAGAAGGACACAGAATTTTTGTATTTAGGAAGTTGGTTTATGAGGGCTGAAACTGATCTATTCCAGTAAATTCCTGACGTCTTCTTCCAGAAGGATACAGACATAGTCTTTGTTAAGATATGGATTAATAGGTATTTATAATACTTACATTTATATTTTATTCTGCCATTGCACCTGAAATGTTAACACTTATTCATAGGTTCATTCTAAAAGTTGAGAAGCAATAAACAGACATCCAATATTATTACCACATAAATATTCATTGAGGAACCAATAATGTGATTGTGTTCATAAAGAAGAAAACATAACCTTATACCATTTTTTCTAGTCAAAAGGATATTCCAACAAGCAGTTTCCTATGGATTATCTTGTCTCACGCCCCATTATTTATTCAAATTTTTATTCAAAATCAGTATTTGGGTTTATTCTTCTGAATAATAGTTACTTACCAGCTGTCATGTTCCCCAGCATTTTTTATTTCATATTATATTAGCTGACAGGATTTATTTCATATATTAAATAAAACATATACCTTTCTCTTATAAAGATATTTCCAGATTCTTAATTGAACATGTAATTTATTGTTCAAATCTATGTTTTTTCTCTAAGTCATTCTTCTGAGGGCTTTCTGACTTTCTGCTACAATTTAAACTAATTTCTAGGCTGGATTCAGAATGGTTTCTGGAATTTCTTTTCCTCACATTCTTAGTTAATTATACTGTTTCTTGTAGTACACATCCTGTTTTTTCTTTAGTATAGTTCTCTTTTGGTAAAGTACATCCTTAAGTTTTTTTTTTTTCCCAAAAAGAGGGCTTAAGAGATAAACTTTTTGTCTAAAAATTTTCAATGACTCTTTTTCACATTTGATTTATATTCTGTGTTAAAAATTATTTTTCCTTTAGAACTTCAGAAATACTTGCTTTATTGGAACTTGGGAAACACTGTTCCATGCAGTCTTGCTTATGACCAGTGACAGTTCCAGTTCTCTTGTGGGTGTTGTGAACAGATTTGTGTCCCTCTAACATTTTTATGTTGAACCTCTAATCCTTAATGGGACTATATTAGGAGATAGGAACTTTAGGGAGATAACTAAGGTAAAATTAGGTCAGAAAGTTGGAGCCCTAATCCTATTCGACTGTAGTCTTTGTTAGAAGAGGGAGAGACACCAAGAGATCTCTCCTTCTTGTGCACTTGAGGAAAGGCCACATGAGGACACAGAGAGAAGGTGGAGTCCACAGCCAGGAAGAGAAACTTCACCAGAAATCAGCCCTGATGCCACCTTGATCTTGAATTTCTAGACTCCTGAACTACAAAGAAACAGCTCCCTTTTGTTTAAGCAACTTGATATGTGGTATTTTGTTGTGGCCATCTGAGCTACTAATATAGGAGGTAATTTTTTGCTTAGAGTTTTCAATTTTTGTAACAATATGTTTTGGTATGAATCTTTTCATTTCTCCAACTCTGTCCATCTGAAACAAGTTTCCAAATCTGGGCACTTTTTCTTTGATAATTTGTGTGATTAAGTCTTTCTTTCTCTTGTCTTTATTCCTATCACATAGAAGGTGACCTGAATATCTTTTTTCTCCCCCATGTTTTTCCATTTTAGTGGTTGCTCAATATTCTGGGAGAGTTCCTTTACTGTATTATTACTCTATTATTTTAATTTAGTCATCAGCATATCCTTTTATAATTTAGCAGTTCTATTAAGTTCATTTTAAGTTTTTCAATTATATTTTTAATTCCTACATTGTCTTTTTTCCCTCAACTTGCTTATATTCCATCAATGCCACTTTTTTTGGTGAATGTTGTATCCTCAAATTTTTCTGAAGATGTTTATATATAATATATATACATATTTTTACCTTGCATCATCGACTACTTCCAAGATTAGTTTTTCAGTTGATTTATCTTTAAATTTTTCTTTTATCTCCAGATTTTTTCAAATCCTTCTTTTTTGGTAGTAAAATAATTTGTTGGTTTGGTCTATATACTCAAAGGTCATTTTCCTTTAATGGGAGGGCTTACTCAGGGTTCTGATAAGTGATAAGATCTTGGAAGCAGAAAAGAATATGGGTTGTTGGGGCTGGAAACAGGTAAGGAGGCAAGGTTTTTCAACAGCCAAGTTAAAGAGGACTTCAGTCGGAGTAATTCAGGATATTCAGATATCTCCTCTTTATTTCATTTTTTCATCTTTGCTGCTTCTCTCCACTTCCTAAGTGAGGTGTTATCTCAGTTCTTGGTACTCTAACTGGGAGTAAATCTATAGCCCTCTGCCCTTTACCTACAGGAGAGCACTGGTTCAACTGGAACTGGCCTAGCCAATTTGTGGCAAGTCTCCCAAGACTACTTTGGTGGAAGAGCTACCTGCCTTAGCTCATTTCTGCTCTCTGTTCCTGTGCCCTTCAATCTGTGACTTGGGATTCTGATAGAAAAAACGACCCTGGGACGCCTGGGTGGCCCAGTTGGTTAAGCGGCTGCCTTCAGCTCAGGTCATGATCCCAGCGTCCTGGGATCGAGTCCCACATCAGGCTCCTTGCTCGTTGGGGAGCCTGCTTCTCCCTCTGCCTCTGCCTGCCACTCTGTCTGCCTGTGCTTGCTCTCTGGTTCTCTCTCTCCCTCTCTCTTTGACAAATAAATAAATTTAAAAAAAAAAAGAAAAAAGAAAAAACGACCCTTACTTGTCCTTCAGCTTTCTCCTGGGCACAGTTGCCATTGCCATCCCCTCCATTCTGTTTTATATCTTAATACAATTATATGTGCTTGAAGATTTCCATACGTTAGGGGTCCCTGGGGGGCTCAGTTGTTTAAGCATCCAACTCTTGATTTGGGCTCAGGTGATGATCTCAGGGTCATAATCTCAAGGTTTTGAGATCAAGCCCCTCATTGGGCTCCACCCACAGCATGGAGTCTGCTTGAGATCTTCTCCCCATCCCACCCTGCTCATGTGCTGTCTCTCTCTATATATAAAGAAAATATTTTCAGACGTTAGAAAAATTATTACCAATTTTTAGCACCTTTCCTAAAAATTTTCTTTTTTTTCAGTGTTCCAAGATTCATTGTTTATGTACTACACCCAGTGCTCCATGCAATACGTAGCACCTTTTTTTTTTAGCACCAATATAGATTTATGGTTTTTTTTCTTGTTTTGGAGATGCATTTTTTATTAAAATGTAGTTGACATACAATATTATAGTAGTTTTAGGTGTATAGCCATAGTGATTAGAGAATTATATACATTATAAAATGCTCACCATAAGTGTAGTTGCCATCTGTGATATTACATTATTACAATATCATTGCTGCTACTTACTGTCCTATACTTTTTATTTTATTTTATGCTGTGAAATATTTATTAAAATCTTTTTTAAAATTTTTAAATTTTTTTTATTAAGGTGTAATGTATTATTAGCCCCAGGGGTACAGGTCTGTGAATCGCCAGGTTTACACACTTCACAGCACTCACCAGAGCACATACCCTCCCCAATGTCCATAACTCTGCCACTCTCTACCTACCCATTTTCCCCCAGCAACCCTCAGTTTGTTTTGTGAGATTAAGAGTCTCTTATGGTTTGTCTCTCTCCTGATCCCATCCTGTTTCATTTTTTTCCTTCCCTACCCCCCAAACCCTCCACATTGCCTCTCAAATTCTTCATATCAGGGAGATCATATGATAATTGTCTTTCTCTGATTGACTTATTTCTCTCAGCATAATACCCTCTAGTTCCATCCATGTCGTTGCAAAAGGCAAGATTTCATTTCTTTTGATGACTGCATAGTATTCCATTGTATATATATACCAAATCTTTATCCATTCATCTGTTGATGGACATGTAGGTTCTTTCCATAGTTTGGCTATTGTGGACATTGCTGCTGTAAACATTCTGGTGCATGTGCCCCTTCGGGTATCTTTAGGGTAAATACACAGTAGTGCGATTGCTGGGTCATAGGGCAGCTCTATTTTCAACTTTTTGAGGAATCTCCATGCTGTTTTCCAGAGTGGTTGCACCAGCGTGCATTCCCACCAACAGTGTAGGAGGGTTCCCCTTTCTCCACATCCTCGCCAGCATCTGTCATTTCCTGACCTGTTAATCTTAGCCATTCTGACTGGTGTCAGGTGGTATCTCATTGTGGTTTTGATTTGTATTTCCCTGATGCCAAGTGATGTGGAACACTTTTTCATGTGTCTGTTGGCCATCTGGATGTCTTCTTTGCAAAAATGTCTGTTCATGTCCTCTGTCCATTTCTTGATTGGATTATTTGTTCTTTGGGTGTTGAGTTTGATAAGTTCTTTATAGATTTTGGATACTGCCTTTATCTGATATGTTGTTTGTGAATATCTTCTCCCATTCTGTCAGTTGTCTTTTGGTTTTGTTGACTGTTTCCTTTGCTGTGCAAAAGCTTTTGATCTTGATGAAATCCCAATAGTTCATTTTTGCCCTTGCTTCCCTTGCATTTGGCAATGTTTCTAGGAAGAAGTGGCTGTAGCTGAGGTCTAAGAGGTTGCTGCCTGTGTTCTCCTCAAGGATTTTGATGGAATCCTTTCTCACATTGAGATCCTCATCCATTTTGAGTCTATTTTTGTGTGTGATGTAAGGAAATGGTCCAGTTTCATTTTTCTGCATGTGGCTGTCCAATTTTCCCAACACCATTTGTTGAAGAGACTTTTTTCCATAGGACATTCTTTTCCACTTTGTCAGTGATTAGTTGACCATAGAGCTGAGGGTCTATTTCTGGGCTCTCTATTCTGTTCCATTGATCTATGTGTCTGTTTTTGTGCCAGTACCATACTGTCTTGATGATGACAGCTTTGTAATAGAGCTTGAAGTCTGGAATTGTGATGCCACCAACTTTGGCTTTCTTTTTCAACATTTCTCTGGCTATTCGAGGTCTTTTCTGGTTCCATAGGATTATTTGTTCCATTTCTTTGAAAAAAATGGATGGGATTTTGAGGGATTGCATTGAATGTGTAGATTGCTTTAGGTAGCATAGACATTTTCACAATATTTGTTCTTTATTACTTTTTTATTTTATCTTATTAATTTTTTCATTTTATTTTATTTTATTTCTTTTCAGTTTTCCAGAATTAATTGTTAATACACCACACCCAGTGCTCCATGCAATACCTGCCCTCCATAATACCCACCACCAGGCTCACCCAACTCCCCACTCCCCTCCCTCCAAAACCCTCAGTTTGTTTCTCAGAGTCTACAATCTCTCATGATTTGTCTCCCCCTCTGATTTCCCCCAACTCACTTCTCCTCTCCATCTCCCAATATCCTCTGTGTTATTCCTTATGCTCCACAAGTATGTGAAACCATATAATTGACTTTCTCTGCTTGACTTATTTCACTCAGCATAATCTCTTCCAGTCCCATCCATGTTGATACAAAAGTTGGGTATTCATCCTTTCTGATGGAAGCATAATACTCCATTGTATATATGGACCATATCTTCTTTATCCATTCATCCATTGAAGGGCATCTTGGTTCTTTCCACAGTTTGGTGACTGTGCCCATTGCTGAAATGAATGTTGGGGTACAGATGGCCCTTCTTTCCACTACATCTGTATATTTGGGGTAAATACCCAGCAATGCAATTTCAGGGTCACAGAGAAACTCTATTTTTAATTTCGTAAGGAATCTCCCCACTGTTTTCTAAAGTGGCTGCACCAACTTGCTTCCCACCAACAGTGGAAGGGAGTTCCCCTTTCTCCACATCCTCTCCAACACATGTTGTTTACTGTCTTGTTGATTTTGCCCATTCTAACTGGTGTAAGGTGTTATCTCAATGAGTTTTGATTTGAATCGCCCTGATGGCTAATGATGATGAACATTTTTTCATGTATCTGTTAGCCATTTGTAGGTCTTCTTTGGAGAGGTGTCTGTTCATGTCTTCTGCCCATTTTTTGATGTGATTATCTATTTGGTATGTGTTGAGTTTGAGGAGTTCTTTATAGATCTTGGATATTAGCACTTTGTAGTGTCATTTGTGAATATCTTCTCCCATTCCGTGGGTTGCCTCTTTGTTTTGTTGACTGTTTCCTTGGCTGTGCAGAAGTCTTTGATCTTGATGAAGTCCCAAAAGTTCATTTTTGCTTTTGTTTCCTTTGCCTTTGGAGACGTATCTTGAAAGAAGTTGCTGTGGCCAATGTCAAAGAGGTTGCTATCTATGTTCTCTTCAAAATCCTAGATTTATGTTTTTATTTGGTCTTTGCAGTCTCAATGGAATCTTGTCAACAAGAAGAATCAAATGCAAGTTCTCAGTCTCTTGATTCTGCAACAAAGAGCTGAGGTGGGGATAGGGAGGTGAGGAATGCTGTTCTCCTGATCCTCCTAGAGAAATACTGTGATCCTTTGTTCTTGGTCTCACCCACCTAGAGTGGAGCATCTCTCATTCTGAGCTTGGAAGAAGAAAGTAGGGTGCCTCTTGTGGCTCAAATGCCAGAGACTCATGTTGTTTTTTCAAAGATTTAGTACATTTTCTTGAGTGAATGCTTCATCATTTGTCCTGCCCTAAGGACAATTTCTAGAAATTTTAAATGATTTTTAAAATATAATTTTCCTTAGTTATGTTTGTTTTATCCAGGAGAAGGTTTGCTGAGCTCACACTGCCATTCTGGAAGTAGTTCTCAATAAACATTTTATTTTAAGCCTCTAAGTTTTGGGGTGTTTGTTACAAAACGAAGAGTATCAGAGACCGTTGTTATTGTTATTATTACAGTGATTGTTATTAACACCATTGCCATTTATTTCATAAGTAAGGATTATACAATGGAAGTAGAAGACACTACATGTATACCTACATATTTAACAAAATTCAGTTGGTGATTCAAAAGATATTAATGAAATAGTTTAAAAAGGGACACAAAATTAATAATTTATTACAAATATTCTGTGGAGCAAGAATTCCATATACACTATTTTTTTTAATTTTCTAAACAGCACTGAAGTAAGAATAATATTCCCATTTTACATATGGAGAAAATTAAGTTCAGAGAAGTTGAATTTTGTCTGTGATTGGCTACTTAGCAAGTTAGAGTTTGGATTTTAACCAATAATTTACTCATCTCAGAGTCTATGCTTTTGGTACAGCTTAGTAGAGATCAGTTAACAAAAATGTTATAAGCAAATATGTGATAGACTCATCTAAAATATAAATGTAAATTTTACAGGAATGTATATTAAGCCCATTTAGAGCTATAGTCTTTTGGAGATTTAAGGAAGGAAATAGAAATTGAGCTGGGGTCAATGGTTACCAGTTGAGAATGGGTTGGTGGAGAGGGTTTTTTTATTTGTTTGTTTGTTTTGTTTTGTTTTTGGGAAAAGAACACACAAGGAAAGGAGCATCATTTATTTGTGGGTACAAATAGGACATATTTGGACAGAACAGAAGTTTTACCTATGGTAGTTATTTGATAAATATGTGGGAGTTCATGAAATAATAGAGTAAAGGTAAAATAGAGGTAAAACAAGGCTTCTTGTTTGTCTGAGGAATGTGAACTCTATCTATAAATAAGCAAGAGGTCAGAATCTGAGAGGATAGTGCAGAAATGGCAAAAGGAATGTACTGTTCAGGTAGGTTAATTTGGAAAGTTGTGATGGTCATGATGGAAAAGAGAGAGCTGGAAAACAGGAGAACCAAATATCTAGGTCTGAGGTTCAGAAATGAAAGAAGACTGATCAGAAGACTAATCTAAAATATGGATCAAAATGAACAATAGAATTTTGTGACTAAGTTTAAAGTAAAGAGAGAATGAAAAGACAGGGAAATTTGCACACTTGAAGTGCAAATGGTAATATTTGTATTTCCTTTAATCTAAACATTTAGATATAAAATAAAGACATTCAAGAAGAGGGTCTATTTAGGGGAAAATAGTTTGTATTTGACTTAAAGATATACAAGAACATCCAAACAGACATAATGCCCTGTATTTTCTTAATCCTTTACATTTATTTAAAGTGCTTTTATTTGGGTGCTTGGGTGGCTCAGTGGGTTAAGCTTCTGCCTTTGGCTCAGGTCATGATCCCAGGGTCCTGGGATCAAGCCCCACGTCAGGCTCTCTGCTCAGCAGGGAGCCTGCTCCCCCCCATCCCCTGCCTACCTCTCTGTCTACTTGTGATCTCTCTCTCTCTTTCTGTCAAATAAATAAATAAAATCTTTAATAAAAATAAATAAAGTGCTTTTATTTGCTGTCTTATCATTTAGTTGTCCCTAGAAGCTTATAAAGTAGCAGATATTATTATGTCTATTGTGTATTTGAGGAAAGACTCCAGAAAGCCTCATTGACTAGTCCAAGGTCAACTAATAACTACTCCAAGTAGAATTAAACAGGGTTTAGTATTTAGGTTAATTTCAAATTCTACTGATTAGAAGGCATGGTTCTGAAAAATCTCCTGCCAGATACACTTAGACTGAATCAAAATTAAATAAGAACCATGCTTACTGCCGTCTGCTGTGTGATCCTTGGGGCTTAGAGACTAAAGCTTCCATTTGGTCAGTAATTGAAAGAAGTGATTACAAATGCATTTCCTGGTAATAACAATGGAAAATAAATGTTATAAAACTAAATCAGTTGTGGCTGCTCACTTAAGTGCTAATGTTTGTACGGTCTGACTGGAATATAGTCTTGCTGATTTACAGTATAAATGTCTACTATTAAAGAGTAGATCATCTACTCCTCTGTAGGCAACAGGGTAGTCAGGTTGTCCAATGGAAATTCAAAATCTTTGCCTGCGCAGAAGCAGAGATGAGAACATGGCCTTTAAACATAAAAGGGCATTTTAATATGACATTAATCATTTGGCTTACTTGCTACTTCAATCTTGTTTTGCTAAATGGCTTTTGTTGTTTTCTTGGTTTAACCTGCCACCAGAAAGATTTATCCATCTCAGACTCTTACAAGTTGACAACTGTTTAACCCTCGATTCCTATGTTTAGTGTCAAGTCTGTGAATTTCCAGTGGGTCCTGGAGAATAAGTTAATGGAAGCCTAATCTGCTCTTGGGAATCTGGCAGAACAGTAGGGGACTAAGGGCCCAAGCAAATTGTTTGCCTTTTACCTGCGGACAAGGGATTTGCTGAAATTAAACAAATATACTGAGTTGGGGCTAGTGTGAGCTGGGGAACTGAAAACATAAATCAGAGAAGGTTAAGACTGAACAGTTCATGAAAAGTCAAGACAGAACCAGGAAATAGAAAAGACCAGGGAGCTGTGAATAAGTGAGAAGACTGAAGTTTGGTCTCTGGCTACAGGGGTCAAGCATTTATAGCCAAGGTTGGCTTGCAAGAATTTGCCATAAAATGATAAGCGAGAGAACAATACATGTAAAGTTTGGTAGCAAGAAAAGAAACCTTAGTGTTGTAAAATAAGCAACATTTTCTGGTAAGAAATAGCTTAGGGGAGAAACATTTCCAGTAATTAGAAATGTTTTTTTTTTTTTTAAAGAAATCTTGCCCATTGTTGGACGTATCTAATTTTAAAAATATCTCCCTTGTATTGAACTGAACTTCTCCCCATCATTAAGAGGACCAGCTACCTAAAAGTCCTTCCTAAATGATAGATATTCAATATTTGATGGCAGCTAGGGTAGTTCATTTTAAAATTTTCTCTTCTAAGTACTTTCTTCATCCCTTTAAGTGTTTTCATGTGATGTAGCCTTTTCTCTGGGGCCATTCAGTATGTTAGTATTTTTTTCAATGGCACCTCCCACTATAGCATGCAATCAGCCTTTCATACCTTGGTCTAAATACCACATCACACACAAAAGTAGATATAATATATGGTTAAGTTAGTAGGTATTAGATTCAGAATTTGAAAGACAGTTCAGCCATGTATTTGCCTTGGGTCCTTAAAAAATCCCAAATGATCTTTCCTAATCCACTCTTTCTAATCCACAAATTGTCAATATATTTGTGTAGTCCTAAAGATTGAATGACTTGGTATGTGTATCTCTGTAGGTGCTGTTATTATTAATAATAATCTAGTGCATTTTTAACAGTTTAATACTGTTGATGTGTATTGGCTTGATGTCTATTTAAACCTGCAAATTTTTCATGTGAATTGCTCTCAAGCTATATTACTCACATCCTGCACTTTTGAAATTGAGATTTTAAGTTATAAAAGCAGGGATTGGGGCACCTGGGCGGCGCAGTGGGTTAAAGCCTCTGCCTTTGGCTCAGGCCATGATCCCAGGGTCCTGGGATCGAGCCCCACATCGGGCTCTCTGCTCGGCGGGGAGCCTACTTCCTCCTCTCTCTCTGCCTGCTTCTCTGTGATTTCTGTCTGTCAAATAAATAAATAAAATCTTTTAAAAAAATAAATAAAAGCAGGGATTTACAAGTTTCCTAATTCTATTGTGCTTTTGGCAGTTAAGCCCACACATGCCTTGTATTTAAAGTTTATGGATATTGATCTATCATTTCTAAATTGACTACCCTTAAAATCATTATGGGATCTGCAGATTTGCTTCTTTCAGTGCACATTTAGGGAGCACCTTCTGTGTGTTAAGTATGAAAATAGACATGAAAGACAGAGTTAAAACAAATACAATGTGATATATGTTAAAAATGAGTTGTTGATGCAAGAGGTATTAGTCGAACTCTATACTCTGTACATAAAATTCTGCTGAAGATCTTTAAAGTATTATCTCATTTAATCTTCATCTCACCCTGTGAGGTAGGTACTATTATTATCCCTTTTTCATAGATGAGCTCTAAAATTCTTTCTTAATCATGAAACCAAGGAGATGAGGGGAAATATCCACTGCTCTGTGCAGGATGAATGGCCTTTGTGGCCTGTATTTGGAGTACTAACTTCATTTCTGGCTTAAATTTTCTCACTTTGTCTCAATTCTTTTTTCTTGTTCTAAATAATGTGTTCATGTTTTAGTATAGGTTATAGGCTATGTCAAATTTCTTTTTGGAGCAAAAGTAAATAGTCATAGTGTCTGATTACAATCATTGTCACATTTTCAAGCCAGGCCATGAAGAGAGTCTTGGTGGATAGGAGTGATTTCTTTAAATGACATGACTCCATTTCCTTGGTTTTCATTATTTAATCTGCTTAACCCATACAACTCTACCAATACTTATTTTTATTCTTCTCCATCATTATATCACAAAAGACCATCCAATGCGTTGCTAAAATCTAGAAACATTTTAATTTCCCTCATCGACAACATCATATACTCTTTAAGAGAAGAAGAGAAAAGATAGTGTGTTGGATTGCTTTTTAATAATTCCACAAAGAAAACAAGCTATCACTCTTCATGTTTTTAAGATACACAAATCATCTGTTTGTGTTTTAGGGTTTTTTCCAAGAGCATTCATTTGTAGGATGAGATTCTTATTTTCAAAATATATGGTGTTTTGTGATGCTTTGAGCACAGTGAACTAGATTACCCTTGCTGGTAAACTTCCTTTGGGGACCAAAAGGGGTTCTTTGGGAAGCACCACTAACTCTCAAAGCCTATTAGGGCACTACTTCTGAAACTGTTTCTTGGAAGGTGAGGAATAAAGAGCCTTAATGACTTTAAGTAATAGTTTAGGAAATGATACCTTGGTGATCCAGGAGTGTTTAACTTGCAGGCAGGGCAGAACTTACTTACCAGCTCCCTGTCTAGGAGTCAAGCTCCATAATTTCTAGACTAGACTCTCTGCCACTAACTGGTTGTGTGCTGTGGCTAATCATTAACTTTCTAGTTCTCTATTTCTGTATCTGAAAAAAAGAGGGTTGGGTCACATTATTCCCATGAGTCCCTTCCTGTTCCCAAAGTCACAATTAATGAAAGACTCAGCATTAATAGCAAAATCAAAGGGTTACCTGGCAACGCTGTGTGTGTGGATGTGGGCTAGGGTGGGGTGGGGAGGGTTATATAGACAAAGTAGAGAACAGATCCACAGAGGGATATTGTGAAAAAAGAGCATCTTTCAGAGGGTCCTTCTCAAATAATAATCCACAGATTGTGACAATTTATTCTTTTGTATATATATTGTGTTAAATATAATATACCTGTATAACACATTTATCATATAAAACATACATATGTAACATGTATAAAATAATATATGTGTAACAATATACATATACATAGGAATATATTATATAACACAGTAAATTAAGTGTCACAATTTGTGGCCTTTTTCCACATTATTCCTCCCTGGATCTGTTCTTTAACTTCTTGCTTATGTCGAGTACTTTCTATTAACATCTTTGCTTTTAGCTGCAGGGGTAAAACAACTACCCCCAGAACGCACTTGCATAAAATCTTTAAAGAAAGAACAGGTCTTCCTAAACCATCACAGATTGGTTTATTCTATCAGTTATCACTGATCGAAGATTTAGGGGTGGCAAAGTCAGATCAGATTTGAGACCCATGGGATGGGTATAATGCAGTCAGTAAATATAAATAAGTATATATAAGGTATCAAAGTATAACAGACAATAAATAATGGTTTAATCTTAACCTAGGGAGTAACTTGACTTCCTTAGGTTTTGAGGACTTTAATTTGACGTTCTGAAAAGATTGCCCATGCTAAATTTCATTGATGTAGGAGTTCTTCTTAAGACTCCCCTCCAGGAAGATGCATGTGATGTCATTGAGCTTAACTCATTGTCTGTATGTGCATTTAGGAGACTCCCTCATTGGCCTTTCATGCCAATGTATGCTTTGCACTGGTTTGCACATCTGCTGTAGTACAATTGTTCTTCTCTAGATTATGGCTAATCACACCAGCTCTGCCTTACAAGCATTCTGGAAGCATTGATTATACTACCCTGTTTTCTACATGTTGCCAGAGATATTTTGCAGAAAAGCTAAACTTGATTTTTTTTCATATTATTTCTATCCCTGGGCTAGGGCTTCTGAAAATGCATCAAGCAGAAGCTGCTGCAAAACTCTTCTTCCCCAAGGGGGTACCCCATGGATTGAGTCAGTAAGGGCTTTTCAGAGATTAGTTTATCAGGAAGCTGTTCTCCTGATGTCTCACAGATTAACTCACACTGCATAGAAGGGCTTCAAGGATTATACAGTGTGAAGACATAAAGATGATAGTTCCAGGTATGCAAAAGTGCCTTACAATATGGTACATAAAAAGTATCAAAATCACTCAGGTAGTAATTGTAGTAGAAATGTAATAATGGCTCCACTCTTTAAATTATTACCCACATTTGTTATGGTATTGTTTTTAATATTGAATGGAAAGAGGCTTAAAGTATTTGGCATCCACTATAGCTGAGGATTAACGCAGAGGTTCAAATTATACACTTCCCTAGGAAAAGATGATATATACTACATTCCTTTTAAACCTGGTTTCAATGCATTCTTTGAAAATGAATTAAATGAAAAGCAATTTCTTACTATTTCATGCATGATTTTGTCTTAAAAATGTGAGAGAAAGTACCACATACACAAAGTGAAATTTTAATAACATCCAAGGGAGCTTCAGAAAAATACAACTTTGAATAAAATCTCTGGGGCAGTGTATTTATAATACACTGTATTTATAATACCAGCATCTCCTAACAAGATTCAAGAAATGTACCTGTAGCAAGAATTCCATTAACCTCTCCCTGTTTTCCAGTTAAACTAAGTGTTGCAGAATGAAAATATATTTCATTTGATTCTTAATAGAAAATACAAGAAGGGTCCAAATAGACCAAAACTAGCATTCTGAGAACAATGTCAAGAGCTTGGTTTCCATTGTAATAAAAGTTACCCACCATTAAATTTCCTGGCAATGGGTTAAACCCATAATGGCATTGGCCATTATGCAGCTTAAGGGAAATTATGGAGTAGAATCTGTCTGCACAAATCTTGAGTAGGAGGAGTAAATGTTTCATAGCACACTGTGTGATCCATGTCCATCTGGTGTTCTGAAAAAAAGAAAAGCCAGGGAGGTCCACAAAATGTGCTTGATGGCACATTTGAGAATGAGAAAATCAGAAGATAATACATATTCATATTTTTGCTTTATTACAACACCTATTAGCAAAGGACACCAGACTAAACAGGATATGACTTTATTTTGTCTAAAAAATTTTTTGAGAGATAATTTTCTTTTCACTTGATGAAGGCAAGCATGCTGCTTCCACATACATTTTATTTCTTAATGATAAAAAAGTTTCAACTTCAAATGAAATGATGACTCTAAAGGTGTCAGGTGGCCTCTTTTTTGCAACCATTGCCAAAATGCAGATATATATTCTCCTGTGCATGATTCTGATCTTAAATTGCTTAATTATATCAAATTACTTGTGTATATAACATTTTGATATAAAATCCTCAATCTGACAACAAAAGCCACTTGAAAATACAGAACATCACAAAGGAAAAACACTTCTACTCCCATTGCTAAAAGATGATCACTTTCAACATTTTGATGAGTCCTTCTAGTATCACATATATTTACACATTCAAACTATACATACAATTCCTCCCCAAAAGATTGTTTACATATTACTTTGTAGGCTCTTCTCCCTCTTTAGTAATATAGCATGGACATTTTCCCATGACCATGAATATTTACCGATAGGTTTTACATCAAATATGTTTAGAAATTAGGTTTATAAGTAGGTATTTTACACTTGATGTTCATGCAGTTATTCTTAAAAGATCATTTGCTTCTTATCTGGAAGCAACCCTACTGTTCCATCACTGGGACTGTAATCAAGAGATACCACTTCATAAGATCTCCTCCAGGGGATCTGACCTATGACACTGAGGCTTACCAAGAGCATCGTCTTCCCCATTGTGCTCACTGGCTGACTGATGGGCAGCATGTGGGCTACGTCCTCATCAGGTGCAATTCTCTGGGACAAGCTCCTGGATGGTTGGGATGCACCCAGAATAACAGAAGGACATTTCAGTCTTCAACTGAACTAGTAGGTTGGAGCTCGCTTATGTCAGAGCTGTTGGGGATCCAGCAACAGCAGCTGGGAGTGGGTAGCAAAAGACCAGCCCATCTGATAGAGGAGGACTTTGCATGGAAATCTAGTAAGTTTTCATTTCCTGAACACTTCACCACTAGACATGGCTTTCACTCAAAAAAGACTTCTTCTGAACAAACGAGCAGCACCCACACTTCCACGTCAGAGCTTTTGCCCTAATTTTGGGTCTTTCTCCTCTCTTCTCCAGGCCCAAATTCCAAGTGTGGTCTAGCTGCCCCAGAATCTCTGGCCACCAGGTGCAGGCCGTTTGATACTTTCATTCCTACAAAAGCAATATAGAAATATGTATGTGTCTTTCTCAAGCACCTTTCAAGACTCGGCTTTACCGTCATCTCTCTGAATCTTTCCAATTCTCCACCTCTCTCCTCAGTCCCTTGAAATCTTTTATTTGTAATGTCAACTATACTGCCTCACGCACAGTGGGATATCAATAAGTGTTTGTGAAACTACTGATTAAAGGAATAAAAGAGAGATGTTAACAACAACAACAATATGAACTTCCAGTGTCGTAACATCTGGCTTTTGGCTCCAGCTTTTTCCCAAAGTCCCTCAAATCCAAAATAGAGTTTTGTGTCATATTCTAAGATCAGACCTGACTGGATAGCAGGTCTTGCCATGTCACAAAATTGGCAGAAGACCTCAAGTTCAGTAGTCGGAGGTAAATTATTGTTGAAAAATTAAGAAAGTCAAATTTATTCTGATGTTTTTAAAATATAAAATTAAAATCTAAGGCCATTCTTCTGTTATCTGTCCTATTTCATCTAAGCAGGATAAAACCTAAAGCTCTTTTTCATCTATAAGACAGGGCTTCTTCGAGATTAAGAACACAGAAATATCCCCAGGTTTTTAATACCTAAAGCAGTGTGCGGGGATGCTAGACACAATAGTAATACCCACTTTGTTTTCTAATGCTTTCTCCAAATTCTCATTCCAATGACTTTAGGATTATAGATTTTCTTTGGTGGGTATGGAGTTACCCAAAGCAGTCCACACCCTCTTTCATTTAATATCCATTGATTCTACTATGCCTAGTATCTCCCTTGGTATTTGGACAGTGCCTAAACCTTTCTACTAAGACCAACCAACTAAATGGCAAGGACTATGTCTTATTCAGTATTATTTCACCTGCTCCTAGGAAAGTACCTAGAACATAAGACGAGTTAAAGAAGTGTCTTCTCCTTAAATGCTTTGCAGATCTGTTGCTTTCTATATAGAACATATTAACTCTGGGGCACTTCTTTTGAAAAAAAAAATTGCTTTTCCTTTTTTTTCCCAGATTATTCCTTATTAGAAAATGAAATTATTCCTGATGTTACAGTATTGTTTTCCTTCTTAAAGAGTTATTAATTTGTTTTAAGATAATGAACATTGTGGCATGCTTTCATAAAAATAATCATTCCATAGTCTTTGTAAAAATGACATCACTATGACTATAAATCAACCTAATTTCCTTACCAAGAATACTTAGTTATCTTTTATCTCCCTCTACTTTCTTTCCACCCTGAAAAATTTTTACATGTGTGACTTATAATTTTTGGATTTTAAAACATGAATTAGTAATTATGCCTTGGACCAGACTTCAGGATACCACATGGCAAAAGTTCTTAGAGAGGACCTTGAAGATCCTTGCCTAATATATAATCCTGGCAAGGTCTCCTTTGAAGACAGAAGAAACCAGAGAGGTTAAGTGGCTGGGCAAGGTCGCAGGGTAAGTATATAATGGCTACAAAGCTAAGACAACAGAAACAATTTTGTAAAATTTGGAAAAAGTGCAGAGGTAGAAAATTGAATAAGATAAAGACAGAGAGATCTCTTCTTACATGTAATTCAACTCTACTCTGAGAGAAAAGAATGTATGGGAAGAAGAAAAAGTTGCCACAACATCCATTTGGATATGGATTAATTTAGTTCCTACACTAATCATCTTCCACCTCATAAATAAGACCCCCAATTTAGGTATCAGAAATATGGAAAGGAGCAAACAGACTGAATCCTGGGGTGGGGGAATATGTCTTTTGCTTACTTTCGATCTTGTTATTGAGAATGGTAGTTTTTAGTCATATAGATATTCTTTAACCTGAAAAAATTCAGCAACTACCATGGATAAGATCTTGGGAACTCTCTCAAAAATTATCACAGTGTATGAACAACTTTTTATCTAATAGCAATACTCATTTACCTTTAGCATTCATGTAAGTTAATAAAATCACTTGAAACAAGAAAATCTTACTGTTTTTATTTTGGTTTAGTGAAAAAAAAAGTTTTTTTCCCCTTCTGGATTTCAAATCTGTCCTTCTCACATTGGAGAAGAAAGCAATTTTGGGGAAATTTTCTCAATATGTTGTTATTTTTCATGAATAACTATAAAATTTAGAACGAATGGTGAAAAACATTTAAGTGTAGAAGACCACAGGAGACATTTTCTCAGTCAATCAGCATCCAAGTGATACAATCACATGGAGCTTTCTGTATAATTTTCATGTTGAAGAGTCTATTTAAGCTGATTAGAGAGGATTTTATATGAAATTTAGAGCACTTTCTTAACAAAGCATTTCTTTTGAATAACATGATTTTGAAAACATTCTGTTTTTTTCTTTGGCAATACTAGTCTCCCAGTGTTTCTTTAGTTCAAAGATTTCTGACAGATGGGAAAGCCAAACTTTTTTTTTAACCCCACAGGTGGGTAATAATCCTCTTAATGCAGCCATTGTCCTCACGATTCTTTCAATCTAATATGTGAGATTTCCTCCATGGTAATAATATATACTCATGGCCTCTTTTTGCTGCCGAAGGAGTGAATTAAAAATCACTATTGTTTCCATAAAGATATATTTGCTCTAAGGAAGTAAGAACAAACAGGTCATTTTGAAATTATTTGGGAATTCAAGAACATGTGGCTAGGTACAAGTCAATAGTAGGTAAAAATCTCTCTTTTTAATTGATTTCAGATGCTGGCAATACATAAATACATATCAAGCCAAAACCATTATAATTTTGGACCCCAGATGGAAGTTGTTTATGAACAACTAGAACATTCAGTTTATTTATAGTACAAAAATCAAACACTTGAAAAACAAAAAGCAATTACTGTATCTCCAACCATGTAATGACCATGTTAGACAGAAGAATCACAAATTTAGCTTCATCATTCCTAAATCAAACGCTGGATTGTAGAGATTATGGCTGTGTCTGGAAAATTAGAGAAAACTAACAGTTTTGGAATTACAACACAAAAAGACAATTAAGTTGCTACCATTATTCTCCAGAACAATAAAGTTCCATTTTGGGATATACATAAAAGTCATCAGAGAAATATTAAAATAAAATTAATTAGATGACAACACATTCTTCTTTTTTTTCCCTTCAAGATTTTATTTATTTATTTGAGAGAGAGAGGGAGAGCACAGGAGAGTGAGAAGCAGACTCCCTGCTGAGCAGAGAGCCCAATGCGGGGCTTGATCCCAGGACCCTGAGATCATGACCAGAGCCGACGGCAGATGCTTAACCCACTGAGCCACCCAGGTGCCCTGATGACACATTTTTACTTCTTTCTCTCTTGCTTCTATGGTAGGTATCTTCTTATACCCTCTTTTTGTTTCCAATTTTCCTTTTCCTTCACAGTCAAAATTTCTGTCCCTTTTTATTATGCATTCATTTTTTTCTTTACGCATCCTTTGTAGTTACCACGTGATCTGCCACTATCTTTCCCTCCCTCCTCCTCTCCCATCCTCCCTATTGGTTTCTTTTCAAATCTTTCTCTTTGTGTCTGCAGAAATAAGAGCATTGGAAGGCTCTAAGGAAACAGTTTTCTGTTCAAAAGAAGGAAGAACCTTCTAAATCTGAGCATGAACTGAAATGGATAGGAACAAATTTTCTGGTAATGACACTCTCACTTTAAGAGATAAAGAGGATGAAGAGCTGCTTATCTGAAAACTTATAGAGAAATATTACCTGAAATAGAAGACTGAACTAAGTGGCCTCTGAACTTCCTTTCAGCACTAAAATAATGTTTCTATAATTCCTGAAACTGCCCTACCCAGCAGGGTTCACAGAGGTAGATGATCATTCATATCTGGTTTTCCCCCCTTTGTTTGGGAAGGTGGGACAATCTTCCTCCAGGACAACTGAGCAAGTTTCCTTGATTGTGCTCAGGTTAGTTCCACTTTCTTTCTGTTCTGCTTTTGCATTTTATCATCAATTCTCCTCTTTCTTCTTTCTCTTGCTTTGTTCTCTTTTTCTTGCCACACAACTATCTCTTCCACTTCCCCCTCTCCTATTCTCGATCTGTTCTCTTTTTCATCTTTTCCCCTTTATTCCTTGCCACATTCTTTCCCTTCCTTTTCGCCTTCCTATGCTTGCCAGAGAAGGCTTGCTTTAGGACTTGGCATTCAGTCCCAAGGCTCAGAAGATCTTAGTCACTAGAGGAAGAAAGAAGATACTCTGGTCTCTTTCAGAAACAAAGATGACTTCTCAAGCCTCCCTCCCTCCTACCTGCCCCCTTCCTCCTTTAAATATTGATGGTATCACACTAGCAGCCTACTAATGTAACTTTGGCTGACATTCTGCAGAGGCAAGGGGAGCTGCAGGTCCTGTCATAGGTAAGAGACTTCAGACATCTTTTCCTTCTATCTGTTACTTGCTCTTCTACTGTGCCTGCATTTCAAGCTTGCCAAGGACAGAAAAACCTGTTGCGTGTCAGTAGATTTTCTGCCTGGGGAGAATCTCCACTTCCCGCGCGAGCTGCAAATTTTTCTGATGCTTATCAGCAGGTGCATAGGCTCCTATGGCAGCAGGAGGAAAGGTCAGGCCCTGGTCATCAGGAGGGGCAACTGCACAGCCAAGATTCTAGGCATAGATGTCTCCATGCTTCCGAGGTGGAAAAAGAAGCACATTTGGTGTGCAGCCCCCTGCTTTCAAGTTTGCTTATTCACACCCCGTCCTGATGAACTAAATCTGTGGCTACTTTGCTGGCTGGTTTGGTGGTGCCCAGAATAAGGGCAGTGTATTTTCTGGATTCTAGTGCAGCACCATCAGGTCCTGGAGAATTATGAAACAGCTGAATGTTTAAATGTGCACCACTTAATTATGTGCCACATGTAATTTCAGAGCATTTCTATTTATAGTGAGACTTTATTTTTAAAAAGCTTGTATTTCAGAGTGGGAGGCAATGCAAATCGTTTTAGGCCCTGTAATGAGGCTTAAAATGTGACTCAACAGAGCTATAAAATTGGCCAGCACTTCAAATGGGTCACATTCAGATCAAGATGGTAAGGAGGACATTAATGGCATCAAAACAATCCCAGGATGCAGAAAATTTGAGACTGTTCTTGGTCTGTGTATTGGATGTGTCTGTGTGCATGTTTTGGGTGGGGGTGTGTATGTGTGTGTGTGTGTGTGTGCACGTTTTAGGGAGAGGAGATTATTTATTAGTAGTTAAGATGGAGAAGTCAGAGGAAATTCAGGACATCTAACAGAAAGTCAAAATTTATCTAAACATTTCATAAGGTCAGATTGAGTCAAATGCATATTCAGGGTGCAATTCCAAGTGGGAAAGACATCAAGGAAATGTAAGTGTGAAAGCAGGGCAGCAGGAACAAAGCTCAGAGGGCTCAAGTGAAGGAGGGGGCTTGTCTGGGTTGTCAATTAGGAGACAACAGCTGGGGAGAGGGAGATCTCCTCCACTAAGGCTAAAGTGTGTGTGTGTGTGTGTGTGTGTGTGTGTGTGCGCGCGCGCGCGCGCGCGCGCATGTATATGGTGTAGAGTATGACTAAAAAATGATCCCCCTTTTTTCCCTTCACTCAGTGAAGAAAAGAATGATTAGAGCTTGTAATTAATTTGGGGGGACTTAGAAGTGTAACAAAAAGCACATTGGCCTGACCTAAACGTGACTATAGCCCCCATCCACTAACAAAGCAGAGCAGCTCCTTTTTCCCCCTCCCCCGCCTCTGTCCCCACGTGGCGCATGCCCTTCCCAGAGAGGTTGAGCTCAAGCTCTCACACAATTCAGATAGAAACACAGCGATCATGTACAGTTTTAGAATTGGCACACACCCCCATAACTGGCTGGCTCAAAGACGAGGTCTGTGCACTAGGCAGTGGTCAAGGGGCATCTGTAGAAACGGTCTCATAATAATCAGTTGATGGTTGATAGAATGTTTTCATTTTTCTGGGCCTGGTGTTGTAGTGGGGAAATCTAGCTGCAATATTTCTCCTCTTTTCTTAGCTGTTCTTCCTTATACTTATTTCCTATTCATTTGTGCATCTATAGCCAGCCTTGACCCTTACACCTACTTTCAGGCACAAGCACATTTCCTAACCGAGGGTGAACTCTCACTCCTCCGTCCCACCCACAACCCCACTCCTTGTGCCATCATTCTTCCCTCAGGGCTCTCACTCTCACTATTGCCAAAGCAAATACATGTGAAGGGCAGGAAAAAAAAAATCTCTTGCTGCTAAGCAATAGCCAAGAGATGAAATAAATGTATTTTCAAGTTCTAATACAATACACTATGAAAATAACAATGAAGAGATTGAATTTAATCCAACGACCCACTGCAAAAGATCTGCTTTTAAATTAAAAAAAAAAAAATCAATACCTTTAGATGTAGTTTCAGGACCTAGGTTGGTATTTTGAAAAGATACAATGAAAAAAAGAAAGAAAGAAAAGATTCATGAAATCTTGTGGATTGATATTAATTAGTTCCTTACTATTTTTTTTAGTACTGATGAAAAGGAGTAGAATCTGAATATTAGTTTATAAATTAAATTGTTGTCATAAATATGATCATTAACAATACACGATGATATAATAAGAATTACTACTACTCATGTAGAAACATCTTATTTATTTAGGGATTATAAATTCCATGAGGGCAGGGGTTGTGTTTAATAGTTACTTAGTAAGTATTTACAGACTGTTAAATGTTTTTCAAACATATGCTCTCTTGGTCCTCTTAACAATTCAAGGATCCTCTCTCCTTAATGCTTAAATCTTTTACATGCTTGGTATTGCAACTGCTAAATAGTAGAAATTTAGCAAATATTTGTTGGCTGAGGAAGTAGTAGGGCGGGTGTTAACGTCTGCTATGTGAGTTCAGGACATACACTGAGGCATGACCCTCAACTGGTATACCACAACCTTCTCTAGGGAGCAAATATCATCTACTCCTAAGATCATATATTTTACATCAAGTATAGGTAAACTATGATTCTAGGCCCATCTTGGATTTTGTTATTGATAAGTCTTTTTCTAGAGAATCCTTTTGTACTATTCATATATTTATGAGCACTAAGATTGGAGAGGCCATAGTTGGCTACCAAGAAGAATTCTGCCTGAGGACCGACATCTAACAAGTTTGGTGTTCATACTTGGAATGATTCATCAATCTTGCTATGGATTATTGGGACCCTGCTTGGAGTTTCTGATAATGTTTGCTCTAGTGAAGAGTTCCAATAGGTTTGAAGTTATGTAAACTATTGTTGATAAACATTTCTGTCATCCTTCAAAGAATTCCCAGTGGAGATAATGGTGCCCCTATAGGAGCAGTGACGAGGGCAAACACCCGGGGACTTCCTGTGTGAGCAATCTTTCTGAGCCCTAGTGCCTTTGTCAGCAAACCTAAGCCTGAGAAAGTAAGAAGTATACTGCCTACCTCAGAGGTAGCTGTGAAAGAGACAGTAAGACACTTTATTAACCAGGAAGTGCAGTATAAAAGTCAGTTGCTGTTATTATCTATAAAACGGAGGTCACAATTACTCATCTATCTTAAAAAGCTGGTTTGAGAGTCAAATGAGACAGTGTGGAAAAATATCTAAGGAGGATAAGATACATTTCAACTGCATAATGAAACTATTATCAAAATGTCCTCTTCAAGGGCATCGATATCCTTTCCTCATGACCGAAAATGAGGGATAGGTCTTTCTGCAGAGGTTCATGGCACCATCACAAACCAAATAATAATCACCATTACATGCTCACTGATTGAATACTACAGGCTGCTTCTCCAATACCACTTCTTTGTGAACCAATGGATATGATATTTTAAAAAATGCCACCAGAGTTATAAAACCCACATGTCAAATAAGCTACCTATTTTCTCAGCACCACTTACCCTTCTTAAAGAGTTGCTAACTGCAAAAAGCTCTCTCCCTAGAACATAAATCATTGTAATTGGAACTTTGGAAATAGTAAGGTAGCTAGCATGATGAATAAAGCACAGTTGGAGAGTTTCAAGTGGCAGTTTGTGTTTTCTCTAAGGCCTTTCTTAGGAGAAACTGGGAAGTCAGACAGTATCTCTAACAAACACATGTCATAAGAGATCCAATTGCCTATCGGTGATTCTTTAGCAGTTAGAAAGTCCTTTCATGAATAGATTTCAATTTGCCCCAGACATAAACAACAAATGTTGGCTCGATTATACAATATCTACTTTCATAACTTCCTAAGTCAGACTAACCCTCTAATTTTGAGAAACAAGTATATTACACTGTTTTTGTAACTAATGCCTCCATTAACTTCACTGGCTCTGAGCATGCTGGAAAGAGCAGTTCAAGAGAAACCATTTTGTTTTCCTATTGAGGGATTTCTGCAAGGGGTAGGACAAGAGACCATGTTTCTGACTAAAACTGTAGTCTCCCTGTACTACCCCTTCGCACACAGTGTCCCTTCCTTATCAGATTTAGTAGTAATAGGAGAGGTTGACTTTCATACTCTTCCTGACACACTGAGTTCTATGGTTAAAATAACATCTGTGTATAAGACCATGGACACTGTGGACACAAATATGGCCTAATAGATAAAGAGGTCAAGTGTCTGAAAACACTTTTCTTTAGCAGGGAGCATCCATCTCTGTGACTGGTTTCTTCTAAAAGCAGCGTTCAAGGGCCAAAGGATACCTTGCTTCTTCAGATCTGAGGAACAGGGCTTCAACTTCCCTTTTGAACGGCTTTCTGAAAGCAGCAACCACCTCAGCTAACTGTACAGTGCATAGTAATTACTTTGCAAGTGTACAAGACTCCTTTGTGGGCAAACTACGCGGAAGCAGGCAAATTTAAATGGACAGTATTATCAGAAGTAATGTTATTATGTAAGGTTGATTTTCTTTTCTTGGGCTTGATTCTTTTAGATAACACCTGTCACTGCTCCTTCTCCCGACAATTTCTGAACTGACTTCTGTAATAACTCCAGGTTCAAGCAATTGGTAGTTCTCGTAACCTACCTCTTGATACCTTTAATGAGCTATCTTTAATCTTTGAATCCTTGTTTTAAAATGTCCTGAAAATCTTACTTTTCTGCAGTGATTTTATTGGATCCGTTTTTGTTAATTCTATTTTTCCTAAGATTCAGTACCTTCCCCAGATTTTTTGTTTCCCAGTTCCTTTGTTATTACTTTTCCACTGTGGCTTTTTAGGTTCTCTTCAAGCCCACTCAGCTAACCTACTGAATCCATCCAGAGATTGCTTTTTTACCCACTGACAACTGCAAAGTGATTCTATTAACATGTAATTGACTGTGGTCAGAACAAGCTAAGGATATGTTTGCAGTGGGGTTATTGAACATTTAGGGTAACAACATGCATCACTCAGAAGGGAGAACATTTATTTCTATTTATTTGTGTCCTTAATTTCTTTGAGAAACTTTTCATAGTTTTTTCTTTAATTTTTTATTTTTTTATAAACATATAATGTATTTTTATCCCCAGGGGTACATGTCTGTGAATCGCCAGGTTTACACACTTCACAGCACTAACCATAGCACATACCCTCCCCAATGTCCATTACCCCACCCCTCTCTCCCGACCCCCCTCCCCCCAGCAGCCCTCAGTTTGTTTTGTGAGATTAAGAGTCACTTATGGTTTGTCTCCCTCCCAATCCCATCTTGTTTCTTTTATTCTTTTCCTACCCCCAAACCCCCCATGTTGCATCTCCACTTCCTCATATCAGGGAAATCATATGATAGTTGTCTTTCTCCGATTGACTTATTTCACTAAGCATAATACCCTCTAGTTCCATCCACATTGTTCCAAATGGCAAGATTTCATTTATTGTGATGGCTGTATAGTATTCCATTGTGTATATATACCACATCTTCTTTATCCATTCATCTGTTGATGGACATCTAGGTTCTTTCCATAGTTTGGCTATTGCAGACATTGCTGCTATAAACATTCGGGTGCACGTGCCCCTTCGGATCACTACGTTTGTATCTTTAGGGTAAATACCCAGTAGTGCAATTGCTGGGTCATAGGGTAGTTCTATTTTCAACTTTTTGAGGAACCTTCATGCTATTTTCCAGAGTGGCTGCACTAGCTTGCATTCCCACCAACAGTGTAGGAGGGTTCCCCTTTCTCCGCATCCTCACCAGCGTCTGTCATTTCCTGACTTGTTAATTTTAGCCATTCTGACTGGTGTGAGGTGGTATCTCATTGTGGTTTTGATTTGTATTTCCCTGATGCCGAGTGATGTGGAGCTTTTCGTAGTTTTTATCGTATAAGCCTTTACCTCTTTGATTAAATTTATTTGTATGTATTTTATTCTTTTTGATGATTCATTCTTAAAAATTTCCTTTAAAGATAGTTCACTGTTAAAATATATAAACAACTGATTTTTGTATGTTGGTTTTGTATTTGCTACTTTGTTGAATTCATTCCGTAGTTCTTAGGTTTTGTGTGTGCGTATGTGTGTGTGTTTGTGTTTGTGTGTGACATCTGTAAGGTTTTCTGCATATAAGATAATGTTATCTGCAAACAGATAATTTTACTTCTTCTTTTCTGATCTGGATTCCTTTTATTTCTTTTTCTTGCCTAATTGCTCTAGCTAGGAATTTCAATACTATGTTGAATAGATATGTCAAAAGTTGGCATTCTTATCTTGTTCCTGTTCTTAGAGGAAAGCTCTCAGTTTTTCCACCACTGAGTGAGATTTAGTGTGAGTTTTTCATATGTGATCCTTACTCTACTGAGGTAATTTCCTTCTATTCCTAGTTTTTTAAGTGTCTTATCATAAAAGAGTGTTGAATTTTGTCAGATTTTTTTTCTGCATCTCTTGAAATGATGTGTGGTTTTTATCCTATATTCTATTAATGTGGTGTGTCATATTGATTGACTTAAATATATTTAACCACCCTTGCATCCTGGGGATAAATCTTTATAGGATCCTTATGTTACAATATATAAAAAATTAACTCAAAGTGAATGAAAAACTTGGGGGTAAGACCTGAAACTATAAAATTCCTAGAAGAAAACATAGGGGCAATGTTTGATGACATTGGTCTTGACGATGATTTCTTGGATATGACACCAAAAATATAGGCAACAAAAGCAAAAATAGACAATTAGGGCTATATCAAATGAAAAAACTTCTGCACATCAAAAAAACAACAGACTAAAAAGACAACCTATGGAAAGGGAAAAAATATTTGTAAACCGTATATCTGATGAGGGCTAACATTCAAAATATATAAGGAACCCCTACAACTCAATAGCAAAACAAACAAACAAACAAAAAAACCACCCCAAAAACCTTGATTTAAAGAAATAGGCAAAGAACCTGAATAGACATTTCTCAAAGAAGACATATAAACAACAGCATGAAAAGGTGCTCAACAGCACTAATCATTAGGAAAATGCAAATTAAAACCACAGGGAGTTACTATCTCATACTTATTTAGGATGGCCATTAACAAAATTACAGAAAATAAGAAGTGCTGGGAAGGATGTGAGAAATTGGAATCCTTATGTACCATTGATAAAGGTGTAAAATGATGCAGCCACTATGGAAAACAGTCTAGAGCTTCCTCAACAAAATAAAGTGGAAATGCCCTATGATCCAGCAGTCCTACTTGTGAGTACTTACCCAATAGAACTGAAAACAGGTTCTCAAAGAGATATTTGCACTCCTATGTTCACTAAAGCAATATTTAATAGCCAAGAAGTGGGGGGGAAAACCCCTAAATGTCCATTGATGGATGAATAGCTAAAGAAAATGTGATATATAAATAGAATGGAATATTAATCAGCTTTAAAAAAGAGGGAACCTGTCATATAGTGAATCTTGAGGACATTATGCTAAGTGAAATAAGCCAGCCACAGAAAGATACATACTGCATGATTCCACTTATAAGAGATTTCTAAAGTAATCACACTCATAGAACCAGAGTAGAATGGTGGTCACCAGGAGCTGCAGGAAGGGGAAATCGGGAGTTATTGTTCCGTAGGTACAGAGTTTCAGTTATGTAGGATGCAAATGTTCTATAGACCTGCTGTACAACAATGTATGTACAATACCACACTGCACACTTAAAAATTTGTTGAGAGTAGATCTCATATTATGTGTTTTTTTTACTACAATTAAAAAAGAGAAAAGAAGAAAGAAAACATGTTTCTCTATTTGACCTGAGCAATAGATCTGAAACTTGTTGGGTGGTGGTGGTTGTTTTACTTGTTTTCTTTTAAAATCTGGGGTATGATTTATCCAGAACAAAAATTTGACTTCCAAAAAAATTTTAACAATAGCAAAGTTTTCATTCAAAAAAAATTTTTTAGGGGCTCCCAGGTGGCTCAGTGGGTTAAAGCCTCTGCCTTCGGCTCGGGTCATGATCCCAGGGTCCTGGGATCAAGCCCCGCATTGGGCTCTCTCCTCAGCGGGGAGCCTGCTTCCTCCTCTCTCTCTGCCTGCCTCTCTGCCTACTTGTGATCTCTGTCTGTCAAATAAATAAATAAAATCTTAAAAAATTTTTTAGCTCATAAATGACTCCATAGGGGTGCCTGGGGAGCTCAAGTCATAATTTCAGGATTCTGGGATCCTCTCTGCTCGGTGGGGAGTCTGCTTCTCCCTCTCCCTCTGCAGGTCCCCCTGCTTATGCTCTCTCCTCTCTCTCTCAAATGAGTAAATAAAATCTTTAGAAATAAATAAATGAATGAATAAATAAATAACTGTAAAAGCTGACCTTCAAGAAGCTAACACAGCTGTTGTCTAAAGGCAACACGGAAGCTGCTGGCTATTTGTACATCTTTAGGACAAGAGGAACAGCTCCAGATCTCCCCCACTCTGAGGCAAGGGAAAAGTGGGGTGGGTTCAGGGCAGGAAGAAATAAACATTTTAGTGCTATAATCATGGCTAATTGCTTCCCGCTGAAACTCCGGACCCCTGGGTGGTCGATTGGACTCCACCTGGGTTAGAGAAATATAATCAAGAACAAAATCTTCTCCCAACTCAGAAATACTCTCCCCAAAGGTAGTGGAGAAAGAAAACACTTTTATTATTGAATAAGCATTAAATCAGAATGTGATGTGAATCACCGGCCATCTGCTAGGAGAGTGCAAAGACAGAAAAAAAAAATGTCCCTTTTTATTTGGCCAAGCAGATATTGCCCATTACATATGTGTTTTCATGCTGAACAGTGACGAGTCCTCCAGTGAGATGATTGGTAACACCACTTGCCACATGGAGTTCATCCTAAATTCTCCTGGTAATTGGGGTGAATGAACAGCTTTGTTAGCTAATTGGCTTTATACAGAGGAAAAACAAACTTTTTGTGCTTTCTGAGTGTAGGTAGTTTTGTTTTGCAACTTAGAGCAAGGCATCCCTGCAGTTAGACTCCTGAGGCCCCACAGAAACTGGGAGACAGAGGTACCATCTCCCTAGATGCTCCCACCTCAGGGATAACCCCCGGGTCTTTGAGAAAGATGATCCTAAAAGGGTTCATTTGAAGATGATCTTCAAAAGGATTTCTATACATTTCGAAGAGATGAGAAAACACTTTCAATGGTAAGTTTTCCAAGGTAAATGCTTTCAGAAAACTGAGGGTATAGAAATCCTGCCCCCCTCCATTTTCAACAGAAAGAATTAATGTTTCTGATTTTTAATTTGTATCTGTTCTTATACCGGAACTGGCAACATGGAATTTTCCAGGGAACCTGAGGGTATTGCGGGGTTTTGGGGGGTCATGCTGGGCCTCGGTTTTCCGGAGGGGCCACATGCCTGGCTGGGGTAGGCCGTGGAATGCTAGGAGGCACCATCTTCCCACTCTAGCCATGGGATGAACCAACCTGGGTCTTGGGGTAGGGGGCAACTTCTTGCTCTTAGCAGCCCACGAGTCTTCAAGGGGGCTTTTCAGAATCCCACGTAGTGTCTGATGCCAAGGCCTGGCTGTGTTCGAAGAGATTTAGTCACATCATGATGATGATGACGATGTGTGTATGTGAGAGAGAGAAAGAGAGGGAGAGTCTTATTGGGATAAACCTAGGTCTTTCGGGAAGGGTTCTTTCTATCAACTTCAACTTTTAATGGATGTGCACTGTGAGTTAATATGACTTTTATTTAAAAAACAAACAAACAAACTAGTCTTGAATTCTGCCTAAAGCTGACTTTATAAGTTTTGCTTTTTTTCCCCCCAAAAGTGATATTTCTTCTAATTAGTTCTTTTTTTTTTTTTAAGATTTTATTTATTTATTTATTTGACAGAGAGAGAGACAGAGAGCACAAGCAGGCAGAGAGGCAGGCAGAGGCAGAGAGAGAAGCGGGCTCTCCACTGAGCAAGGAGCCCGATGCTGGGCTCGATCCTGGGACCCTGGGATCATGACCTGAGCTGAAGGCAGCGGCTTTAACCCACTGAGCCACCCAGGCGCCCCCTAATTAGTTCTTTTTAAAGCCAATTTAATCAAACAGCTGAGTCCTAGTCCATAGGTTTTTAACCGCTTACCAGACCAGATTCTATTATTCTTTTTCAGTGAGCTAGTGAGAATATATCTAGCTGTCATTTGAGATGAGGGCATGTAACAGCCTTCCCTCCTTCTTTTTTCTCCGTTATCCAACACTACCCCACTGGATCGGTTCCTCATTAAAAGCATTTAATCCAGACCAAGTGATAATAGCCAGTGTGTGTATCATAAGAAAATATTGAGTTACATCACCCCCGTATCAAGCTCTGCTTTACTTTGTTTGGTTATCACCACTATTGGTTCTTGATTTCCCACCAATCAAACGAAGGTGAATGGCAGCTATGTGGAAATTACAATGTAAATTGCTGTGTGCAAAGCCCAACTGAACGGGAAAAGCTGCTGTTAAGGGGACTGCCATTGTGAAAGTCTACGCTGGACTAGTTTGAATTTCTTAGTATGAAATAAATATATGTTAGTGTAAAAATGGTTAGGGCCTTAACTACTTTGTGTTATTATGGGTCAAGTTCATGTAGCAAAAGCTTCACACAGTGAGCATGGATTTAGTTACCAACAATCTTAAGAGACGATATTACATTTCCAAATTATTTTAGGCTTAGGCATCAGAAGGTGTAATTATGTTCTTTATATTATTTCCTAACTGTGAATCACTTTCATTCCTATTCATTTATAAAGTCCATCAAAAATGTATTTGCATTTGCTCCCTTTCCAGATACTCTCTCTCCTCAACACCAACTGTGCTTGTTAAATCAATGTACCCTTGACTTCTTGTGTCCCTGTAAGAGAAGTTTTAGCCGTTCATAGACTTCACACACATTCCTAGTCATTTTCTTTATTTTATTTCTTTACCTAATAAAGAGTAATAATTAATTTCCAAGCAATGAAACAATAATCTGGCAATTCTCAGACAAGAAGTAAAGGGTGAAATATGCCTGATATTCTAGGGCTCTCTCTTTATTTTGTATCCTTAGATAGATTTTTAATTTCCTAATGCAGCACCCATGTTTTCTCACATCTATTTCTCCCAGTGCCTGAAGCACAGTTAGATGGCCCCAAAATGCCCTGTTGAGTGAAAGAAGAAATGTGCCCGAAACAACCCCCCAGCCTAACCCTTCATTATAAGGAAGACACGACTCTGAATATCAAGAAAGTGGGATGGGAATTTTGGGATAATTAATTAATTAAGATGAATTACATCAACGTATTTGAGCACTTGGCAATGTATTCTATTACAGACATGATGCATTTAGTGAAGTTGTCTATAGTCTGGCTTTCCAGGAAGGACAGAGAAAGCGAAAGAATCGTCTTTAATTACCCCAGGCTTATTTGAATTTTACTCACCTGACTATTTGTTTTTGACCTGGTGCTAATATAATATCAGCTATTTTTCTGAAATATTCTCCTGTGTCTTTGAGAACAGAGACCATTGAGATTTTAGAAGAGAATGTGTTTTATTTTCATTTTAGATTTAGGGAAGAGTTGAATGATCACTTGGGACTTTTAAAAACTGATGTCTTTACTGCATGTAGTAGAATGGGTCAGCTAGTTTCTTCTTCCACATCCCTGCACTGAAAAAAATAGCCTCTCTGTTTACACGTGACATTTTTCTTAGTCAGAGAGTAGAAATGAACCTGTAAGCCCTTTTGGCTTTCATGAACTTAAGGAAATTGATTTAACTGGTTTTTAAGAGAGATTAAATGAAAAAAAGTTTTTTTTTCTAACACCCCTTTAAAATCAATCACAGCAAATCTTAATTTGGTTTCCAACATTGTTACTCCATTACTTTAATAAATTAAATGATGGATCAATATTTCCAATTTTTCATGATACATCTTACGATTTTTATGTGAAGTTCATCACCATCAGTGAAATAACTAAAAAAATGTATGTATTGCTGAATTATATTTTCTCTCTTCTCGGTATAAAAGAATCAGTGGCCAGGGTGCAGGTAAAAAAAACAAGTAGGCCATTGAGGAAAGAAGGAGGTGAAGGGCACTAGTATTTATAATATTATTATTGTATTATTAATATTTATTATCTGTGTGCTCAACCCACTGCCTCATTTAATCCTTTCCTTTCAAAATGAATTTTATTGACTCTTACAATGAGGAAAATGAGACTCCCAAATTGTGTCCAAGAGTTCCTAGCCAGAAAAAAGTAGGAGACCCGAGATTAGAAACAGAATTTCTCTGGTTTTCAAGTATTTCTACTAAATTATGATGGCACAAACATGATTTAGCTATGGCATAGACATGGATATGACTGGGATCATTTGGCACACAAAAGTGAATACAATGGGGAAAATTCATGCTTTAGCTGAACAAAGTCTAGATACACAGAGGATGATAAAGGAAGATCTACAAGGACATGTCAGGGAACATTAAGATAGGAAGTGAAGAATTTTAATTAGATTTATGGAAGACAGTCTTGACTGTTTAAGTTGTCTGGTGCAATTTTTGCTTGGACAGATATTATAAATATATTTTCAGTTAAATGCAAAGCATTTCTGAAAAAGCTGAATAAAGCAGGAATTTAAGACAGAAAATGTAACAACTTTCTGTGGATGCAGAAAACATAAGCAAAGACGTTTATGTGATTTCTTAGGTTGTGTTCAGTGAGAAACTGTAAACTTTGTTACCTGTATTTTGTTTTTCATTTAAATTTTAACTAAGTCCATGTGTATTTTACAAATGCTAACATGTCATTTTGTCCAGGTTTTGTGCTAAAAAGATGCGCAATCCCATTATACTTAATGTGGATGGGTTGGTTGGTTTGTTTTTGAGAAATAATAACTTTTTTTTTATGCTTCCAAAATTTTTATGCCATAAGCCACCTATTTGGGGGGTGGATTATCCTGGCAGTTCAGCTTATTTATAATGTTAAATTTTTGATTCATCATTAATCTTTCCTATGATTTACCGGTTGTAGATACGATACCAACTTTGAACTCGGGGTCTCATTGTGAATTATACTCTTCTACACAGGTGCTCTTGTCTCTCAATTTTTCTGTCTTTAAGCAAGGAATCATAATACAATGTAGGACTTGATCCCAGGAACCTGGGATCATGACCTGAGCTGAAAGCAAATGCTTAACCAACTGAGCCACTCAGGCTTCCCTCCATGTGAGTTTAGATAAACACAATGATTTTTTGGTCAAATCTGGGACGCTTGACTCATTGTCAAGTCATTCAAATCTCTACCTCTCAACTTGTCCTTCCTTCCTCTGGTTATATTCTAAAGCTATGAAGGTTTTTAACAACAATAGAAAGGCATCTCAAGATTGGAATGGTATCCAGTTTCAAATATGTCACGAGGTCCATCCAGCAGTCCTATGAAGAGGTCCACATGGGAAGAACCGAGGCCTCCTAGCAGTAGCTAGTGAGTGAGACATCTGGGACGTGGATCCTCTAGTTCCAGTCATGACTCTCAATGACTTCACCCTGAGCCAACAATATGACTGCAACCTTTTATGAGACCATTGAGCCAAAACCATTCAGCAAAGCTGTTCCTGAATTTCTGACTCACAAAAACTGTGAGGTAATAGTATTTGTTTTATTTTTAAGGGGCTAAATATTAGGGATAATCATTTTGCAGCAGTAAATAACTAATGCCGTGTGTGTGTGTTCTCTTCCCTGTGGTGGGCTGTCTTTACTACTTGTGGAGTTTTTTCCAGTTAATTGCCAGGTTGGAGGTGGGGACTGAGTTTGAGAGAGGGGGACAGGAGTAGAGATGGTCCAACAGTATAAGTTTAAGCACATTTCATTATCATAGTGTCACAAAAAATTGATACCTCTGAAGAGATGAGCGTAATGGTCTCCAATTTAATAGGAATGACATGCTCAAATTCTTTTTACATATTGCAGCCAGAAAAATTCTTTTTCTATATTGCATTTTATGCAGGATGAATCTTACTATCTAATTCCACTGCTTAAAACCCTTTGAAGATCAGAGTCAGAATTCCATACATGGTTGATAATACCTTTCTTAATCTGGTCTCTGCTGATCTCTCCAGTCACTCCAACCCTTGTCTTACCAACACCTCCCACCTCTGGTCTTCCTGGAGGATGTTCTCCATGTGAACCATGGATGCTCTCACTTGCCAGCCTTGGTTAGGATTTTCTCTGCCTGGAGTTCCACATTCTTACTCTACCCAATTTTATTTTATTTTATTTTATTTTATTTTATTTTATTTTATTTTAATTTTTTACTCTATGTTGCCCACGAGTCACATTCAGCCTTTAGATATTTTGTTTGATCTCCACAGCATTTTTGAAAATTTTGAATGAACATTTAAAAAATCCTGATTTCCTCTAATGAAACAATCAAAAGCTGGGGCAAGATGGGGTTTTCCTCCTACCCTGGAGACACATGATCTGTGCACTGGCCCCTACTCCAGACCCCTCCTTTCACTGATTGCTGAAATAACATTTTTAGCAGGCAGTGTGAATTAGTCCAGGTCCTCTAAGAAGCAGACACCAACGAGGGATTAAATGTGCAAGAATGTAATCGGGGAAAATGGCTATATGAAAAAAAGAAATGGAAAGACATTTTAAGGGTACCCAGGATTTGTTTTAATAAGGTATGGTAAGAAACACAGATGTGGAGATGACACAGTTTCCTATAAATAGGTGGCACGTTGCACCACACGGGTAAGCACTAAGATTGGTCAGGAGACAGAGAGAGCTGAGGAGAATGTGGGCAAAAGCCTTCACTCTGGTTTCTGCAGGAAGAACTAGGTGGAGGTGGGGAATTCAGGTTTCTGATTGGCCAGTATGGATAATTTCAGTGGGCTCCAGGGGCATTGGGGAGATCCTTAGTTGTTTGGCACCTGGCCTTCAGGTGATTGAGACCAGTGAATGGGGGCCTGGAGTGTGAAAGCCCAATTAGGAGGTGATTGGATGTTGGGAGCAAGGATTGGTGGGTTTGCATTTGAAAGACATGCTCAAGAGCCAGTTTATTGTCTCTGGGAATTGCCTAGCCCTGGGAGGGTCATGCCCTCTAAAGTGTCAAACCTCAGCACACAAAAAATAAAAGGACATGGTTAACACAGAAGGGAGCATGCAAAAGCTGGGAACCCACAGACTACCGTGCAAGTCTGCACCTGAGAGAAGAGAGAGGGAGAGAAGTTGGGTGGAAAGATCCTAGATTACCAAACAGTGTGAGGAAGATTTGGCAAGGCAGTTGCAGAAATTTCAGGCCAAAATTTGCCAGCAAAGGAATCCCATGTGTCCCAGGAAAAGATCTTAGTGCCCTATCACCTTCGGTCATTTGATGGGAACAACACATGGGAGAAGTGGCCGCCACGCAAACGCAGCCAAGGGTTTCAAAGTATAGCTGCCAGGGTCTTTGGCCTGGTGGACCTGCAGTGGGGGGGTCTGGGAGGCACATTCTCATGGCTGCCACCAGACGTCATTATTTCACAGGTGAGGAAACCACATTTCGGAAAGTTTAGGGAACGTTTCCTAGAGTTACAAAACGAACAAATGGAAAAGCTAAAAATTCAACATTAAAAATGTTTGCTCATAGCCCCATGCAGTATGCCACTTTATTAACAGACAAGCTACCTATTCATCAGACAGGGCTTTTTACAAGCTCTCAAGAGACAAGGTTGTCTGTGGTAGCTTCAGCCAATTCCCTTTATCAGTATAAGTAATCCTTATATTGTCAGTTGAGAGCCAGTGGATTTGTCATGAAATTGATGAATAATATAATTTTGAATGATGGTTTTCATTTATCAGACATTTAGAATTTTGGTGTTCAGCAGAGTTCAGATAATTTTAATATAATACATTTAGGAAATATTTTCCTGAAGAAGTCATAAACCATGTACTTTGCCACTTCCACATTTTTTACTCTTTAATATTAGCGGCCCCTCACCCAGAGGCTATACAGTCACAATGTACTCAGGCATTGTTAGCATTAGGATCAAGGACTCACTTGATTAGGTTTATGAGGCCAAGGTTATTGGCTCAACCACCTTGAGGTGAAGTTAGCTTCATCTAGTCCCAAGGTCACAGACTTGACTTTTCAGCCAAGTCATACTGCAAAGGCATAGACAAGAATATCGACACTTCTTTACACTTTATTAAGTTGGAGCCACTAGAACTGTACTGCCCACCTCCCAGGCACAAGGCATAAGCATTTGTCAGATTCTAGGTGTCCATCGATTCCACTGATGAATTTCACACATGCCCAGTTTATCTACTGATGAAATGTCATCCAATTTCGGTATGGTAAGCTTTTCCTGTAACACTCTGAAAAATGCAAATTACTATAAAAGTATGCTATCAAGGAGCATGACTATAATACTAAGGATAATAATAATATTCCTCTTATGGTCTCGTCTTAGTTTATGTGGCAGGCTGCCTCTAAAAGGAACCCCAGTGATCTCTGACTCGTGATGTTCACAGCTTTATATAATTATCTGCTCTTGAGTGTGGGCCAGACCCAGTGACTCAACTTCAAGGAACAAGAATAGTGCAAAAGTCATATAATGTCACTGTCTTGACATTAGGTTACTTTAAAAAGACTCTAATTTCCATCTTGCTTGCCATCCCTTACTCTCTCTTGCTTGGAGAATTTGCTCTGGGAGAAGGAAACTGTTCTGTTGTGGAGACTTGTGAGGAGGAAAAGACGTCTCCATCCAGGGAGGATATGAGGCCCGCCCACAGCCACTGAAGGGAGCTTGGCCGTGGGTCATCTGAGGCCTGTCCATAGTCCTGCAATTGAGCCTGGAAGCAGTTCTGTCCCTCGTCAAGCCTTGAAATGACCGCAGCCCAGGATGACATGTTGTATGACATACACCTTCAGCCAGAGACCCCAGTCAGCCATGCCCAGATTCCTGACCCATAGAAACTTTGAGATAATAAATGTTGCATTAAGACACCAGATTTTGGAGGTAATTTGTTACACAGTAATAGGTAACTAATATGCCTGGCATACCACATAAAACATTGGGGATGTGAAGATTTGCTGCGGGTTCATAAAGAATTCGGGTGAGTTTTCAATGATGCTTCCTCCAAAGGATTTGCACAGCCAAAAGTGGGAACAGACACTGTTCTTCCTTATAACTTATAAGGATTCTCTGAACTTTTCATATTAAATTACCCCCATTATTAGCTAATCCTGTACCACTTATGTCAGAATAAACTGGAAAGGGCTAGAAAGGGAAAGTATATTTATGTTCCTGTGCAAATCAGTGAAAAGTATAAACCTCTATTTTAGAATCACCAGTGAAAGTAAGAACAGTTTGGAATTTTAGTTGCCTCTGGAGTGTTCAATAAATATTTTCTATGGGAGCACATTTGTTCTCCCCCAAAGCATGGTATGGCATAATGCTATGCAAATACCAAATATAGCACCCAGTAAAAAGCCATTAGTGGAATATTCACTCAAAATTCATGGATTTTGACATAAATAATTAGCACACTTAATGACCCATCCCATACCCAGGCTCAGTAAAAAGTTTCCCATTACCTTGAAAGCCTAGGAAAATTATAAATACTTTTCCTTCAGTAAGGAGGCAGTGCAATATACCACAAAGACCAGGAGTCAAATAGACCTAGGTCTGAATCCTGGCTCTTCCATTTATGAACTGTGTGACATTGGGCAAGTCACTTCCCCACTCTGAGTCCCAGTCCCAGTACCATGTCTGTAAAGCAAGGATGACCTCATGGGGTTGTCAAGAAAATTGAGTGTGACATTCTTTGTGAAGCACTGGGCCAGGCACATTGTAAGGATACAAGAAGTGGAAGTTATTGTTGCTATTATTATTGTTCAAAAACTCCCTCGTTACGAAAATACTAAAAATTTTTCAGAAGCAGTCCGTCACAGTAACTCAAACAAATATTCATTGATTTCTTATTCCACCTCTTTCTCACCTTTTGCCTGCCATCATAGCCCCCTCTCTGTTTCTACTGCTTGTCAAACCAAAGTGTCAAAACAAAAAATCAAGGGAGTATGAACATCTGTCCAGATGTTAAAATTCCCATATTGGCACAGCCTTTCCTGGGGAAAGCTTACTTCTCTACCAGAACACAGAAGAGAAAGATACTTAACAGGAGGATAATCCCTACCCACAGATTTAGAGTAAGATTTATATGTCATTTTAATTTATATGACATTAACATACAGGTAAGAGTGATCATTTGTATTGCACCTCATATCACTAATTAGCTCTAGCGATGTGTTTTACGTTCATATTCACTGTATGAGAAAGACAGAAATTTTAAAAGACTAAATTGTATTTGATATGATTATGACATACAACAGATTTTAAGGTAATTTTGAGAGTGAAGCACACAGTTGGGGTGTGTCACTTGAGACCTGATTTTTAAAGCCCTAAGTAGATAATAAATTAACATGGTAAGTTTCAGCCAGAATTTTGTAGAAATCCCCTTATTCCGAACATGGGTCCAACAAAACTATGAGTTTCCTATGAATACCTCCCACAATCTAAACTGATCCTTACTGTAATTCTTTGTAACTGTATCTGTTTATTTTCACAGCTAACAAGTTTATGTTTACTTGTGGATTTATATTTCTAATGATGGTCTTTTCCACTAAGCTCTAAGCTAAAGAGGATAGGGATCTGCACAATTTTTTCATCATGCCACTCTCAGCCCAGTAGTCTCTTTCTTTTTTCTTTTCAAGTTTTTATTTAAATTCCAGTTAGTTAACATATATGGTAAAATTGGTTTCAGGTGTAGAACTGAGTGATTCCTCAATAACATATAACACCCAGTGCTCATCACCATACCCTCTTTAACACCCATCACCCATCTAGTCCATTCCCCGCCCACCTCCCTCCATCAACCCTCTGTTGGTCTCTATAGTCTCTTGTGGTTTTGCTTATAGTCTCTAAGAGTCTCTTGTGGTTTGCTTCTCTCCCCCTCTTTTTTTTGCTTCCCATAGGTTCATCTGTTTTGTTTCTTAAATTCCAAATATGAATGAAATTATATGGTATTTGTCCTTCTCTGGCTTGTTTCACTTAGTTTAATACATTATAGTTCCAGCCATATCATTGCAAATGGCAATATTTCATTCTTTTTGATGGCTGAGTAATACGGCATTGCATATATATATGTATAGGTACGACCTCTCTTTTATCCATTCATCAGCTGATGGACATTTTTCAGCCCAATATCCAATAAGTATTTGTTAATTATTGAATTAAAGAGTCAATTTGTGTGTTTATGGGATAGTTTTTGCTGATTTACTTTTATATATGTTTGACATACAGATGGTGAACATTTTAAAAACTTTCATTGCTTTAGGTTTAGATATATATGTGACTATAACTTTTCCTATATATTCTAGTTTATTGCAGAGAATTATAACCTCAATCCAAAGTTTGAAAATTTTCATGTTAAGACCACAGACTTTAAAAAAGACATTGCTAAGAATACTAGACTCAGTCTTGAAGAGTGATAGACAACTGGTGCAGGTCTTCTCAAAGGCTCGGTACCAATAAAAAGGATATTGAGACTGCTCATTCCACCATGGAGTCAAGCCCTGGATATCACACAAGATGATTCAGATTAATATATCCACATGGAGGCTTTGTCTTGCTTGTTGCTATACCCCCAGAATAAACAACAGTGGTTCGTATAGAGGAGGCACTTATTAAGTGACTGTGGGATACACCTCCCAGTCAGTATAGAGTGTTAGCTAAACTAAGTCGAATTGATAGACTCTTCCGGTGCTTAACACAAGAATTTAACAGTTAATTTTGATGATGGTTTTTGATACCATTAGTTTATCTCTGGATTCAAAAATGATATTCCCAGTAAATAATATAGAGATGGTACATTAAATCTAAAACAACATAGTATTAGTTTTCCAAAGGTTTAACAAAAAGTTAAACAGGAGATGTACATACTAGAAGCTTCTAGGCATTCAGCTTGGAAACAAAACTGTAACATTTCTTCATTATAATGGGTATTAGCTCCCAATAGAAAGAAAATATATTTAAAGAGAGTGTTCATCGTACATACAGAAGAATTCACAGCATGACATTAGTTTTAGAACACAGCTTCTTTTAGACAGTGTGTTTTCTTTAGAAAGAAAGGTTGGTCACATACTGTAATTTCCCTCAAAAGGACATAGGTAAGTAATTTTGAAAAACCATTTTGAAGGACACAAGTCAAACTGTTTCGACTAAAATGTGAGAGTTTTACTTAAGTAACATTTATAGCAGGCAATTCAGACTCATGCTCCTCTCATACTTTACCCATCTAATCTCCCACCCCCCAAGTTAAGAAAGGCTTTCACTTTTTACCCTACCTGTGCTCAGCTTGTTGGGCATTGTATAGGTGTGTGCTACTTTGCCAAACCTTTTGTTGGTGTAAACTGGTATTTAAAGTTTGATAGAACTAACATTTCTCAGTGTGTCTCTTGTTCCCCATGATTATAAATTAATTTAATGACATTAAATATAATAGTTATACCATTGCTAACTGGAGTACTGCCAGATTTTTAAAAATTATGTTTAATAAAAAAGACAAGTATATTCCTGTTTTTAAAAAATTATGGCTATAGCTAAAACTCAAGTTTCATTTGTTCACCACCTCTGGTCTCAATCCCCTTCTCAGAGGTAATAACAGTTATCAGTGTGGTAGGTATTCCTCTATTTCTTGGGTTCCTTTATAATATATATTTTAAAAATATTTGTTATATTATATTATATTCCTTTAGGTATATCTAATATATTATATACACCTATATATATTATAAATCCTTATAAGATACATATACCTATAATTTTCATTTTTAAATTTCAGTGCCTTTGATAATTTTTCCATATTAGTACTTACAGATGGAATTTCATTGAAGATTTCCTCTACAATTTGTACTTAGAAGCATGTATTTTTGTCCAATATTCCTTGACTCCCATGAATTTCTAAGCTATAATTGATGGGATAAGATTAGCATTATCAGGAAACCTACAACTGGGCCCTTAAGTTAGTTTCACTGCATAAATATTAGATGTGGCAAGTCAGAATTTATCATTGCAATGCTTTTGGATATCCAGCATTTCACACTGGAAAGCCACCTTCTTTTCTACCTTAATTCCATGGAATATTCAGAAAATTTTAGAGGAGGTTAATGCCTCTGAAACAAACAAACAAAAATATGGATCCTAACATAAGACTTTAAGATTCATTCTTTTTTTTGTATTCATACATTTATACCTTCATTTAACAATAATCTAATTAACGCTGTGTATGAGGCATTCTTCTAACACCTAAGAATGAGAATGTAAATACTTAACCCCAAACCAAAGGAGATCAACATTTACTACAGGAAAACACCTGAATAATGAATAAATTCATACAGCATTTAAAAGCTGCATAGAAGGATAAACAATGCCATTATTGCCTTGCACATAGAGAGAAATTTTAGACAATTAACCATTATATATTGACTACATGTGCTAAGCACCATGCTAACTGCTGGCATTGCATGGACCTTTTTTCTTTTGTAATAGTAAAGTATTTACTTCCATGTCTTTGAATCCTCAAGCTTTTTTCTGGGTACACTAGGAAAATAGTTTAGTGATTAAGAGCAGAGGTTCTTGTACCTCGTTGTCAGACCCTTGTTCTGTCCTTTTCTAATTGAGTGATCTTGAATTTAGCTTCTCAGTTTCATTATCTACATAATTTGGTTACTGGTAGTATAACTGAACCATAAGATCATGGTGAGAATTAATACACATGAAGCACTTAGGAAAATGTCTGACATAGAGTCATTATTCCGTATGTATTAATTATGTGATATCACGTTCAGTGGGTTCCGTTCATTAGCTCTCATCAGGCATTTTCTCTTTGTCTTCAGTTCTAGATGTTCAGCCTTTTTCCTTAGGGTGGATTTCATGGTGTGCCATGAAGATTCTCAGCTATACTCACTCACCCATGACTTAAGAGAGATTTCATTTAGATACCTCCCGGATGAGGAGAACAGTCATAATCTGAAAATAACTTCAATCCAGTTACACTTTAATAAGCACGAGATTTATTTCTGAAATATATACTCACATGCAATTCCTTTCATAGAAAGAAAATAAATAAAATGAAGAAGACTTCAGAATAAAGCACACATAGGCACACACTTCAGATTCAAATCTTGTTTGAATAAGCTCTTCGAGAAACTTCAAGGTACAGATATTATAAATGTGATATATATTTTTTTAATTTAGCACTTTAATCTCTCCCAGGGGTGATGTTGTGTAATTCTACTCTTTGGCAAAATTGACTTTAAATCATTTCTATCAGGAGAGTAGTGATAGGGTTGCCAGATAGAGCAAATAAAACTACAAGGCACCCAGTTACATTTGAATTTCAGATTTTAAAAAAGGAGCATTTTTTTTATTATAAGTATATCCCATGTAATTTGGGGGACATAGTTATATGAAAAACTTACTGATTATCTGAAATTCAAATTCACCTGGCTGGGCATCATGTGTTTCCTTTGGCATCCCTGGGGTGGTGGGGGGAATGCATCTCATATGCTCCTGGGAATGCTTCCACATGTTGTTATGTGACTTCGTCCTACTTCCCTCTCACCCTGCCCACTCCAACTCTTTAAAAATATCACTGAAAGCATTCATGTACAATCATTTTTTTTGAACATTTAAATTTGCTGAAGCAAATAGCACAGCGACACCCATAGTCCAAAATTATCAGACTTACCCTTTCCTGCTGGCCCAACTTAGTCTACTGCCTCCCAACACAATCCCATTTCTTTCTGCCTTCTGTTTCCTTTTGGAAGCTTTCTTTTTCTTTCCTTCTTTTTTTTTTTTTTTTTTTAAGATTTTATTTATTTGCTTGGCAGAGAGAGAGAGCAGAGAGTACCCACACAAGCAGGGGGAGCGGCAGGCAGAGGGAGAAGCCAGCTCCCTGCTGAGCAAGGAGCCAGATGCACTGGTCCATCCCAGGACCCTGATATCACAACCTGAGCCGAAGGCAGCCACTAACCACTGAGCCACCCTGGCACCCCTGGCAGTTTCTTTCAATGTTTGCTTTTCTTCCTTAAACAACATGGCTTCTCGTATGTTAAGATTAGTGCTGGAGTACGGGGACAGAAAACAAATATGAAAAAAGAAAACCTGTTGAGCCCAGAAATAAGATATCCATCATTTCAGCCATTCCTTGCCTGCTGTCCTCGTCTTTATTTGTTTGTTCCCAACTGATCTCGACTGATCAAATGCAAACACTCGTTCAATCCAGATATTCCCTCTTTCCCCCCTGGAATCATAGCAGGAACCTTTATAATATGCAGATTGGTGCACTATAAGTTGATAGTTTCCGAATGAAAATACATATACAGGGCTGTGCAGAAATATTCTATTATTTTTTTCTCCATCTTTCTCTTCCACTGTCCAGATTGATTATATTAAAAAAATCTTATTCATTTCAAAACGTTCTAATTCCAAGTTTCACCCTTCACTCTAGTCAGTAACTTCATCGTCAGCCTTGCAGAGAAAACAGAAACCATCCCACCAGGCCTTCCTCAACTTCCTCAAACCCCATATACAATTTGTCAGAACCCATGCTTCCCTGATATTTGTGTTTACATTGGAAGAGGTATTTTCTCTTTCCTAAAGTTTTGGATGCTAGGTTTATCTGCTTCCTCAAGGATTGTATTTAATCAGTTTTCATCTCTTTATTTAATTTCCTAACCTTTTTCTTGTTGCTGTTTCAATGGTTGAGGAGAATTTAAACACTTCATAGCCTTTTGTATCTTAAACAAAGAAGCAAACATTCACCCTGGTATCTCCTTCATTCTTCTTTACACTACTTCTTTGTCCTCTTCAAAATCAAGCATTTTGCAAAACAGAGATCTAGAATTGCTATTTCTAAGTCTTCATTTAACCATGGACTCTTCTGCCCTCTGCTTTAAAATGAAACTGTTTTCACAAAGATTCTCATTGTTACCTTTTTGCTAAATCTAATGAATATCTTTTAGTTTTTATTTTACTTGATCTTTCTTAAGCACTTGACCACCTCTTGAAATATTTTTCCCTTGAATTTCTGAGATACCACATCTTCTATTTCATTCTTCCTCCTTCCATTGTACCTATGACTACAAGAGCTATAGCTCCACACCACCTGCATTAATTTCTAATGGCCACTGTAGCCAATTATTGCAAATTTGTTGGCTTAAAACAACATAAATTTATTCTCTTACATTCTGGAGCCTACAAGTCTGGAATTACGTTGTGGCAAAGTTATTACCTCCAGCTGTCCTATGGCAGAACTTTTCCTTGTTTCTTTCAGTTTCTGGTGGCTGTTGGCATTTCTTGGCATGATGATTAGTTTTTTGGGTCAACTTCGTTGACTATAGTTTCCAGAGATTTAACCAAACACTAATCCAGAGGCTACTATGAAGGTATTTTGGGGATATGGCTAACATGTACAATCAATGGCTATAAGTAAAGGCAATTATTATGCTAGTATTGTATTATTGTTAATTAGAAAAATAGATTGTTAACATAAATGGACCTTAAGAAAAAGGGTACTGAATTCCTAGGTGACACTGGTTTTCCTGGAGTTTGCCACTGTCCTACTATCTTCCAGTCTCCTCTCTGCTCTGAAGCTTTTCTCCAGCCTAGCTCATTAGTGTGCTCTCCAGCTGTAGAGGGCCAGGACAAGCAAGATCTTTACACTGAAATCAATAAACGTTGCTTAGAAAAATTACAGGAGGGTCAATTAAATGGAGAGGTGTATCATGTTCATGAATAATATACATGCTGATATAATATCAATAAAAATTAGAGTAGTTTTTGTATAAATTGGAAATTTTATTTTGAAATATACCAAAAAACCAGCAATGGATACAAACCAATATAATCTTGAAAGAGTAAAATAAAGTTAGGAAACTACCAATAATGAAAGATGCAGCTAATAAGACAATATACTATAAGGACAAGTATGAACAAAAACATTAATGGAACAGAATAGAGGATCCACTTGTAGATTCACATGTGTCTGGTCATTTGATTTAAAACAAAAGCATCATCGGGGAAATACAAATCAAAACCTCAGTGAGATACCACCTTACACCAGTCAGAATGGCTAAAATTAACAAGTCAGGAAACGACAGATATGGTGAGGATTCGGAGAAAGGGGAACCCTCCTACACTGTTGGTGGGAATGCAAGCTGGTGCAGCCCTCTGGAAAACAGCATGGAGGTTCCTCAAAAAGTTGAAAATAGAGCTATCCTATGATCCAGCAATCGCACTACTGGGTATTTACCCTAAAGAAACACATGTAGTGATCCGAAGGGGCATATGCACCCGAATGTTTATAGCAGCAATATTCACAATAGCCAAACTATGGAAAGAACCTAGATGTCCATCAACAGATGAATGGATAAAGAAGATGCAACCATCAAAAAAAAAAAAAAAAAAAGTGAAATCTTGCCACTTTCAATGATGTGGATGGAACTAAAAGGTATTATGGTAAGCGAAATAAGCCAATCAGAGAGAGACAATTATCATATGATCTCTCTGATAAGAGGAATTTGAGAGGCAGGGCGGGGGGTTGTGGGGGGTAAGGAAAGGAAAATATGAAACAAGGTGGCATAGGGAGGGAGACAAACCATCAGAGACCCTTAATCTCACAAAACAAACTGAGGGTTGGTGGGGGGTGGGGATTAAGGGAGGGTATGTGCTAGGGTGAGTGCTGTGAAATGTGTAAGCCTGATAATTCACAGACCTGTACCCCTGGGGCTAATAATACATTATATGTTAATAAAAATAATTTTTTAAAAAGCATCAATACATTCAAGAGAGAAAAGGGTGATTTTTTTCCTATAAGTAGTGCTGGATCAATTGGATACTTATATGGGTAAAAAATATCCAGGGCACCTGGGTGGCTCAGTGGTTTAAACCTCTACCTTCGGCTCAGGTCATGGTCTCAGGGTCCTGGGATCGAGTCCCACATCAGGCTCTCTGCCCAGCAGGGAGCCTGCTTACCCCCCATCTCTCTCTGCCTCCTTGTGGTCTCTTTCTCTGTCAAAAAAATAAATAAAATCTTTTTTAAAAAATCCAAACTATATTTCAAATACCACACTTAAAAATTAATTTGAGATAGATCGTGCACCACCTAAATGTAAAAGGTAAAACTTCCATTCATCAAAACCCTCCATTAAAAAGAAACATTATGGCACAGGATGGAAGGAGATATTTGCAACATATATATCTGACAAATGTCCAGAACATATAAAGAATTCCCTCAAATAAATAAGAAAAAAACAATTCAAATTTTATAATTACAAGTATCTTAAACAGGCATTTTGAAAAGAAGGATATCCAAATAATCAATAATTATATGAAAAGGTGATTGATAACATCGCTCATCATGGAAATGCAAATTAAAATAACCATATGATATTCTTCCCTCCACCAAATATCTGAAATTAAAAATACCAAGTGTTCCAGAAATTATCTGCCTTTAGTGCCTGCAGTCCTTGGTCACACCACTTGAAAGAATGAAGATGTAGACCAGACAGAGAGTGGTGGGCAGCACAGCAAAGTTTATTGAGTAATAGTTTAAAGCTTCCAGAGAGGGAGGGGCTCCAGAAAGAATTGACCCCAGAGTTTCTCAGTTTAGGGGTTTTTAGGAGCTCTTTTACAGAACTATCTTAAGCAATCAGGGTGTGCTGAGTCATGCCAATCAGGGCTTTGGTCTTGTATCTCTGTCTACCTATTTGGTTACTGTCCACGTGCTGATGGCCTTTTTTTGCTGACATCTGGGGGCTTATGTCTTAACTGCCCCTTGCCCACAAAATTGACAAATGCTTTGTGGTTAATTGCCTTATTTTAGGACGTTTTGCAGAAGTCATTTCTGCAAAGGCTGCAAAACAGAATGTCAGTGTGGTCTTGTCTAAGCTGCAAAACAGAATGTCAATGCTGTTTTATTTTAGCTGTTCTGACTCTATATTTTCTTGTTGGGGATCCTGGCCCCGATCACCTAACTGTCCAACTAACTTATAACACAACCATAACAACTGTTGGTGAAGATAACAAATAACTGAAGTTCTCATATTTTACTGGTGGGAATATAAAATGATATAACTCCTTTGAAATATTGTTTGTTTTTGCTAAATCTGAACATAAACCTCTCCTATGACCCAGCAGTCCAACTTAAGAAACTGGGTATAGGCTTAAAAGAGAAATGAGTCACTATTTGTATAAACACACACATACACACACACACACACACACACACAGAGGACAAAATATTTCAAGAAAAAAGAATGTTTCAAGCAACTTTATTCATAATAGCTAAAAAGTGGACACTACCTAAATGTCCATCAATAGAAGAATGGATAAATAAATTGTGATGAGTTCATATAATGGAATTCTACCCAGCAGTAAAAAATAATGAACTAATGGTACATGAAACACTATGGATGAATCACACAGACATTACATTGCATGAAAAAGATCTGCTATAAAAGAGCATATATTGTATAATTTCATTTATATGAACTTTAAGAACAGGTAAAACACATCAGTGATGATAGTAGCCAAAATATTGGAATCTGGAAACTAGGGATAGATTGGGCAGAGGCAAAATAAGAACCTTAATTTGTACCTTGTTCTATCTAGAGTGCTGGTTGCATGGGAGAATATATTATATGATATATTCATATATATGATATATGATATGATATACACATATATAAAATATGACATATAGTATATCTATTCTATATATATATAAACTTATCAAGCTTTTCATTTAAGAATACATGTTTTGTCATTGCCATGCTATAAAGCATTCACATTTTATCTATGTTATTATGTTATGACCTGATTAAAACTGTAAATACAAAAAACAAACAAACATAAAAACAAGTATAAAAAAATACTCAAGTTAATCTTAAGTGAAATCAAATTCAGGATCCCAAACTGTTTTATAGTGTAATTCCTGGTGTGTAGGGGAAAATGTTAGAAAGTTGAAATAAAAGTGATTATTCCTTCATCAAAAAAATGTCTTTTGGGGCACTTGGGTGGCTTGGTCCATTAAGCGTCTGCCTAAGGCTCAGGTCATGATCTCAGGCTCCTGGGATCCAGCCTGCATGGGTCTCCCTGCAGGGAGGTAGCTTCTCCCTCTACCCCTCCCCACTGCTTGTGATCTCTCTCATGCTCTTTCTCTCTCTGTCAGATAAATAAATAAAATATTTTTTAAGTGTCTTTTTGGTCCAAGGTGTCCATTTTGAGAGTGGCCTTTGTGAAATAACACATTTGTTTTGACTGACCATATTTAAGAAGCATTGTTTGCCAGTAGGAAGTCAGGCAACATGCTTTTTGGTCTTTGTTTCATTTTAGAAGTTGACGGAAGAGTGATCTGTGCGTTAATTAACAGGCATTGTAAGCAGTCACTTCTTCTGATAAGACTTAAATGTAGATTTAAAAAAACTCATATTTGGATACATGCGTACGCACCTCAGGGAAAGGCAAATATGTATTTCTGCTTGAAGAGACCAGTTAAGATTCATATGGGGGGTCGGGGAGGAATTGGTAAGTAGGTACAAAAATGGACAAGTTTTAGATTTGGATTTAGAATCAGAAGACCTTGTTTAAGCTCCAGATCTAATTCATAGTAGGCGTGTGGTTTTCAGGAAAGTACTTCGGCACTAATTTCTTACACATTTAAAAATCTTGTGGGGATAAAAATGAGACAAATTAAGATGAAGATATTTTTGAATTGCAAGGCACCGTGTAGATATTTAATTAATAACAATGATTTTTTAAATGATGATATATTGTAGAGACTTCAGCTCAGCACGTGTCAGCTGTTTTATATGCTTATTCCTACGCACGCCATGTTCTAAGGCCCCTTAAAATGACAAGCCTCCTTCTTTGAGAAGTGCCCCCGTTCTTCTGTCAATGTGATTTCAGGGAGAGTTGCCATCGTCTTACCTTCCCTTACCCCAGTAACAACAGGTGATTCGTCCAATTCTTGGAAAGAGACCCAAATATGGACAAACAGAAACTTCCCTAAGAATTTGTAAACTGGCCTGAGAAAGACTTAGTCCTTTGATGGTGGAAATATATGAATGTAAAATACAACAACCATATTTCCTATCTAAAAGTATCCAGTCCGTGCTAATAGAATACATTAGCCAACAAAGAGAAACAGAGACCACAGTTGGAGCAAGTGATGAAGGAAAGAGGACAAGAAAGTTAGAGAGTGTGAGAGAGAAGGGACAATTTCCACTAACATAGTTTATGTTCCATTGCAGCATCTGGGTTGGGAATGTCTGCTTGCTCAGGCCTCTGTTCCATGTCTGCTCTTGGGCCAGGGATGGGGCAGCCCCATTCACTCCTAGATAAGAATGAAGTAAGTATGATTAAGCAGAGGCAGAAAGAAACACATGCTATCTATTATGGATTTAGTACTGGGGAGGACATTTAACTACTTTTGTCTCAATTTGCCCCTGTGAAAAGGAGATAACAATAGTACCTTCTTTGAGCAATGACAGTGTCTTAATCACAAGTGAACTGGATCAAAAAGCAGCTGCCTATTTCTCCCATCCATTTTTGCAGGATTTTAATGATGGTTAAAATGCATAAAGTAATAGGGCTGTAGAGTCTGCGCTTCGTCCCTGTAAAAGTGTGTGTTATGGGAACTGAAAGAGTCTGAGAGGAAGCATCTAATCCATCCCTCAGATTTCCAAGGGGTTATACTTGTACATTTCTAAGGGGAACAAAAAGTACATTTTTATAATTTTCATGGAATTATATTCTATGGTAACCCTTAGTAATATATTCCCACCTTGAGTTCATCCTCAGGAATCTCAGAAAATGCCTTAAATTCAACTAAGTCTTTCGTGTTACTACTTTCATGAAAAAACATAAAATCTCAGGTCCCACTGGTATCTTTATTCTATATTTATAATTATTTTAAGGAGCAAAAGAGCCAGTCTTCACTCTCTTTCAGAAGCCATATATGCTCCAGAAAAGTCACTGTAAGGGCCTATTCAGCCAGAGCGGCCCTACCCCAGTTGAACTGCCATTTTGTTGTTTATGCAGTAAAACTTAAATTGACCCTGCCCCCCAGGGGAACTTACTTAAAAACAAGTCCTGGAAAAAAGGTAAAAATGTCCAAATGCAAGTGTGGGTCAGGCCAGGTGGAGACATCCGATCAGTGGATGGGATGCATACTGTCTCCCTAGTTACCAAGGAGTATGGGCCCTGCCCTTTGGGCACCTTTTGGGTGCCAATTCTGATCAAGGTGATAGGCTGGTTCAAATATCTACTAGGGTAAATTGTAATTCAATTGGTCACTTATATGTGATCTAGCATGACTGTGCAGCTTTCTCTGTGTGTTACAATTTCATTGGCCACCTGTGCATGGCCAGGCCCAACCACATGGCCTTTGCCCTTAAAAGCTAGTCTGTGAAACAGAGAGAGGTCGCCCTCTCTGTAAGAGGCGTGGCCCCGAACGTTCAGTTTGATTCTTGATGCTTGGCACGAAATAAAGCTTTGCTTGACCTTTGCTTTGTATCAGTCTCGCTCCTCTAATCACGGACCCATTATTGGGGGACCCAACAGTGGGGACCCAACAGTCATGAAGTCATAAAATCCTTCATCAATATTTGTTCTTCATTTACCAAGCTCCTGTTCTGCTAAACTTTCTTTATGCATTTCACTTTTTAACCCTTTAAAGATTTTCTTTGAACCCTTCAGGAATTCCGAACAATCTTCTTCAGGTCAGGGAACATGAGCCCTACAGATTTTCTCACTGATGACTAAAAATCCCAGAAATGTCTTCACTTCTGAGGAAGAGGCGCACAAAGCCTGGAGATAAGGTTATTTCAGGATTCTGAGGGAGTCCCAACACTTTCCAGACCATCTGGTCAAAATCTAATTGCTAATGGAATGAACAGATTTTTTTCATCCACAAATATAGCCTAAATGGGAATTAAGCCAGGATTTTTGAGAATGGCTGGCACATAAAAGCTGTTGTCAAAGCTAAAGAGGATAGTGATAATGTCAGTGTATTAAATTGTATAAAATACATATTTTTGTTTGCTAATGGAGGAGAGAGGTGGGCCTCCTTATGCAAAGCATTTTAAATCTATTCCCTCCCCCCTATGATTCAGCTGTGCTAATTAGAATCAATTTAATTTCTTTAACCCCTTCTGAAAAATGAATACCAGCCAAAACTCTGATATTTTTTCCTTACTGACAAAATGATACTGTAGCTTTAATTGTGCATGCAACGGAAAAGGTTGTCATGGTGATGGGAATCTGTGATGGAGCTGCTCCACTCCTCTGGCCTTGTTCTGAGCCTGAAGTGGAAGGTTCTATTGTTAAAAGAGCAGAATTTTAACTTTCGCCAATAAAACCCGTGTTTACGTTTTTAAATGTGATTTTGTTCACGTTGTTATCTTTCACTTCATTAAAAAAGAAAGAGTGCTCAAAATGACTATAGTGAGAATGTTTTAGAATATTCTGTCTGTGATTGCTGGAGAGCCCAGTAAAGGTTCAACCGGCTCTGCTGTTCAGCACAGTTTCCTGCCATAGTTTGGAAACGTTTGCCACCTAGTGGCGGCAGCTGAGAAATGCTGATTGATATGGTCAACATTTCAATGTTTTTTATTTTAGGCACCCGAAAGAAAAGAGAGTTCCTACCTCCATAATTGATTCTTCAAATAAATCATTATTTAATAGATTTACGGCTACTGTTTACAGCTGGTGCCTCTCTCCATGCGATTGCCTAGAATGCATTTAAGGCTCAACTCAAAAGTCAATTACCCACCGCCGTCTGCCAATTCCTTCCTTGCCATTCTTCCTCCATCAAAATTAATTTCTCCTTTATATATATAATATGATAATATAATATAGTATATTATATATATTGATATACATCTATATATAATATAATGCAATATATTATATATATTGCTCTCTCATATGTATTTTGTTCTTACTGATTACATTATATTATATCTAAGGGTGTGTGTATGTCCATCTTCTGCCAGACTAAGTAGTTCCTTGAGAGAAAAATGATTTACCACTTGGTGATTCCTCTGTACCTATGACATTAGCAGGGATGTAGTAAGTTCGCAGTAAGTATTTACTGAATCACTCGTCTGCCTTCTACCCTTCCGCCTCCTCTTGAACCGTGCTCCTCTTTGCTCTCTTTATTCCACTGACCTTCTTTAAGCTCCTCAGCACCATGGTGTCTCCCGTGATGCGGCCTTGACACATGTGCTTCCCTCTGTCTAGAATCATGTTCCTCCCTCCTTTGTCCATGTGGTTGAAGCTACTCATCATTTGGCTCTTGGTTCAGAAATCTCTTCTAGAAGGAAGCTTTCCCTGAGTGCCTGATCAGGGCATTCTCTTAATGGGGATTCCACTCCCATTGTGGAATGTATTCTTAGTGCTCTTCACGGTTGTGATTTTATATTATCTGGGCAACTGTTTAACTCATGTCCACTTCCCCCAGGAGTATGGAAGGCCTTTAAAGGTTGTAACCACACAGTGGAGATACTGTGGGATCTCTAGTGCTGCAAAGACTATCTGGCTTAATTATTAATTATAAATAAATTAAATATTTGCTCATGATTACATTTTAATATTTATTTATTTTCATTGAGATATAACACATACAACACTGTGTAAGTTTAAGGTGTGCAATGTGTTGATTTGATACATTTATATATCACAATATGATTACCTCTGTAGCATTAGCTAACACCTCTATCAGATTACGTAATTTTCATTTATTTTTTGTGGTGGAAACAATGCAGATCTAGTCTCTCAGCAGCTTTGAAGTTTGTAATACAACATTGTTGTCTGGAGATCTAATGCACAAAATCCACTCTGTTGTGCATTAGATCTCCAGGACTTATTTATCTACCGGTTTCAAGTTTGTACCCTTAGAAAACCATCTCAGTCCTACTTTCCTCCCTCTGTGGCCCAGCACCTGATAACCATCGTTCTGTTCTCTGTTTTTACAGATTCAGCTTTTGTGATTCTACATAAAAGTCAGATACAGTATTTGTCTTTCTCTGTCTGACTTATCTCACTTAGCATATTTCCCTCAAGTTCTATCCTATGGTTGCATTTTTTGGAAATATTCCACAAAAATAATTCTAAAAGAAGAGTTGGAAAGCCAACTTGAAAATGTTTAGCCTTGCTAAAAAAAGTGAAAAATTTGACCAAATTTACTTGAAAGGAATAATCCTTATCTGAATACTTAAGTTATTATAAGATGAAAAAATAAACTATCTCTTTATATCTATCATCTCTCCATCCTTATCTATCTATCATCTTTATAGCATTCAGGTATGTTTCTCAGTGAGATATCCACAGGCTCCCTTCAGTCGTTAAATGTACAAACAACCATGAGGTGTGTAGTAAATACTACAGCAAAAACAACTCAGGCTTTGGAGTCAGGTCCAGTTTTGAATTGCTTGCTTATTTCCGCACCATGAGATCTTGGTGATGTAGCTTCTAAGAATTTCAGTGTACTCATCTATAAGATGGGATTAACAAAAGCTGTTTACAGGACAGTTGCAGAGATTAGCATATCCTTATTTTTAAATCATCCTTGTTGAGCCTTGCTAAACCAGGTGAGTACATGCTGTGTGCCAGGAAAGCAAAAATAAGTAAGATATTGTCTTGGAACTCAAGTAGCTTCATGGCAGAGCAGAGTTCAATATATAAATTAATGATAACAGCAAGGGGTAAGAGTCCTTCATATCAGTGATTACAGAGGGAGGGAGCAAGAAGAACAGGATAATTTAGGAGCATGGGTAAGGCCAGTGCGGGTTAGCATGGGGGCAAGTCTCCTAGTGCTGGCAGTGGGGGACCGGAGTGGGGGGTGAAACTGCCAATTTTCTTTTACAGTAGAGGCACAGTGGTTACTATTCTAGCACACTGGTTGACTCACTAGCAATGCAATTTGGGGCCATGCCATTTAATCCATCACCTGTTTTGTTTTCTGTAATAATTATAGTCATAATGAAAATTTACAAGCCACTCATTTTGTGCCAGGTGGTCTTCTAAATGCTTTACTTGTCAGGATGCTTGGTGGGGGTTGAGTGTGTTGGGCGACCGACTCTTGGTTTTGACTCAGGTCATGATCTTAGGGTCCTAGGATTGGACTCCATACTCAGCGGGGTGACTGCTAGAAGATCCTCTCCCTCTGCTCCCCACCCCCCAATCACCCTAGCGCATGCCCTTGCGCCCGCGCTCTCTCAAATAAATAAATAGATCCTTAAAATAAATAAATAAATGCGTTATTTGTCTTAACTCTTTTAATGCTTACAACGTCAGTTTACAGAAGAGGAACTGAGGCCAGATAAAGTTAAGTAACAAATATCTTGCCCAAGGTCACAGGAATAATAAAAATGGCAGAGCTGAGACTCAAATCGAGGTACTTCAATTCCAGAAGTTCCATGCTTATCATAGCTGACTGTGCCAAGAGCACTTAATAATACTTACATACCCAACACTTAACACATGGTCTGGCTCACAGGAAGCATCCGATAAATTTTAGCTTTCATTACTCTTAGGTAATGATAATTAGTGAAAATATTAATTTAATTAGAAGTAATTTTTAAGGGGCACCTGGGTGGCTCAGTGGGTTAAAGCCTCTGCTTTCGGCTCAGGTCATGATCCCAGGGTCCTGGGATCGAGCCCCACATCGGGCTCTCTGCTCCGCGGGGAGCCTGCTTCCTCCTCTCTCTCCCTGCCTGCCTCTCTGCCTACTTGTAATCTCTGTCTGTCAAATAGATAAAATCTTTTTTTAAAAAAAGTAATTTTTAAAATTCAGTGAATTCTCAAGGAAATATTTTAAAATTGTGTTTCTCTCTAATTTTTACCAATAGATGTAGGCAGATGACTAATCATGAGCAGTATTTTTGCCTTTCAAGAGCCCTCTTGTGGAAAAGTATAATAATTCAGGGTACCATTTTTATTTATGTAAGGATTGTCACATACAGAGAAAGAAATACTAAATGTAAAGAAAATCCATTAATATTTTTAAATTTGGCATCACATTTCATTTCACTGAATGTAGCAAATGTATTTCATTATTGATGACTCACATTATGAAATTACATGGGTAAAACATTGCCTTGCTGTAAAAAATTAAAAATCAATTCCATAGAAAAATTGAAATCTATTTATTTAGTAAGTCACAGCAGAGCAAACTTTCCATGACTTCACAAGTAGTTTCTATTAATCTTTTAAATTGTCAGAAAAATTTCTAGGAACACTGCAGGTAAAAAATCTACTTATCTAAAGAAAATAATTACCACATTGGCATTTAGAATGGAGTGATAATGTGCTTTCTTTTTGTGTCATTTATTCATTTTAAAGTAAGTTTGACTAAGGAATTAACCTTGAACAACGAATAACCCTGAAAATGTTTAAATATGCTGCAGTGTTTAAAAGGTTCTTAGAGCAGTTAAAGGTATGAACTGATTAAATATTAGTGTGTGGATGAATCATTTATTAGATGACTCGATTTGATGACTCTATTTATTAGATGACTTTAATGCATGACTTTACCGGAGAAAATAGTCCATGGGCAGCAAGTATTTCTGTGTCTTTAATGTTCTCTGGTTTGTTATTACAGAAATGTGTTTCAGTGACTTTATCTCTGCTTTCTTTTACAAAAATGATGCTGTTATCTGCTCTCAAAGTGAGGCGACAACTATACTTTCTAACTTACCCTTCTGAATCATAATGAGGGGTCCTGGCCCTGTGTGTTTTTCTTGTGTTTTTATACACCTCCATTCTGTAAACAGATGATATGGAACACTTAAAATCCTTTTTAAATAAAAATACACATGCCCAACATATCCTCTAAATGCAAGCTTTCTGTTTAAGTAATCTCTAAACTTCAACTTATCAGGAAGAGCTTGATGTTAACTTCTAACTGAATTGTCTCCCAACAAGACATTTACTGAGCATCTATGCGCTTACTCAGGTAACGCGCTAAGGTTTTCTGGCCATTATCTCTTATAATCTTCACAGTAAGGAAGCACCACCAATCAAAGTAATTAAGTTCTTCAAAGTCCTAAAACAAGTAATACAAATTTGAGACTAGAAAAAGACTCATCTAAGCTAAATAGATTTACTTAGTTAGGACCCACATTATAATTTGGGAGATTGCAAGTAAAATATAAAATGTCATTGGGTGACGATGTTCTGTAGTCAAAGGGTGTAGACTTTAGAGACCAAGCCATATGGGCTCCAAGATTGATTGGAATACCTAGTTACTACAGATCCTGAGTAAATGGTCTCTTAGAGACCCAATTTTTTCCTCTAAAAAATGAAGATAATGGTACCAGTGTTATTTTGAGAAATAAATGTGTTAGCACATGAATCGCACCTAGTGAAGGGCTTAATGAGGATCAAAATAGTAATTCTCTGCTCTCTCTCTCTCTCTCTCTCTCTTTTTCTTGCCAACAGTACACTGGAGTGACTCACTCAAAATTTGAAGAGTTTCTTGAGAACTACACCCTGGCAACCCATTCCCTGGCATTGTCAGGTTAATTATAGTTTCTCAATCAGTTCTCTGTGACTTTTTTAAAAAAAGATTTTATTTATTTATTTGAGAGAGTGAGAGAGCACAAGCAGGGGTGGGGCAGAGGGAGAGGGAGAAGCAGACTCCCCTGCTGAGCGCAGAGCTTGATGTTGGTCTTGATCTCAGAATTCCAGGATCATGACCCAACCTGAAGGCAGATGCTTAACCGACTGAGCCACCCAAGCATCCCTTCTCTGTGCCTTTAAACATGATTTTTCTCTACCCATATCCTCTCCAATGCCTCTTGTTCATCTTTAAATTCCTCTTCTTCAAGATCACAAATTCTTCAAGATCACTTATATGTCATATCTTTGGAGTCATATATTAAAAGTGTGAATTAAGCACTCACCACCATAAAGACATGTTTTTGACTTCTTGCAAATATCTAGCAACAAATACTTGACAATTTTGATTTGTCCCAGATTGTCTGACCAAAATTTACTAATCGATTGGACAAATATGTCACTGGACATATACCAGGTGCCATGATAGGGGCTGGGGATACAAAAGTGAACAAGAATAAAAACAACACAAAAGGTGTGACCAAAGACTACAACAGAATGTCCTGATTTATATCATGAGTAGGGAATGGAGTGGTAATCTATCAGTGGACAACTAAGGCATGTTTATTTTTTCTTCGTACAACTTCATACAACATACTATCATCTGCAGTTTCCTACTATTTGTTGGCTTCTTTTTGGTTGAGCTCCTCCCACTAGAAAGTAAATTAAACAGAAGCAGGGATTTTGTCTATCTTATCTATCAATACATCTCTAGCCTCAGCCCCCCTACCCCCCTCCCTGGGCACCATAGCAGGAACATTGTGAACGCTCAATAATTACTCATGCAATGAATAAATGAGCAGCTGGGATTATAGCATGGGAAAACTCTTCAAAGAGAGGTAAAAGTTTATGGAAAAATTACTGGTGGGAAAATCTTGGGGCCAAGCGTAGGCATGGCAGAGGCAGTGTTTGAAATGAAGCTAGTGGAGAGGCAGGGTTTTGGTAACCATGTTAAAGAATCAGGATCTCATCCCAAGAAGCTCTTAAGCATCATATTCTTGGGTCCCTTCACGTAATTTAGTCCTAATGGAAATTAAAAAAAAAAACAAGCAAACATAAAAACTTTCTAACCCAACTACTCAATAATATGAAAATGGAAATTTAAGGAGGCTGAGTGACTTGCTCAGTGCCACCCTCTGGGCCCCCAGTGTTGCAGAAAAAAACCCAGAAACATCCTACGTCCTTTTCCAGTGCTCTCATTTGCAAAATTTGACACCATGGCTAAGTGCCTCATTATGCTTATAGAAAAACACCATTGAGACATAGAGTTCAATATTGCTCTAAAGGCAATGACATTGAAATTATCTTGGGAACGATACTGTATTTCTCTCTTTTGAGGGCAATTTTTGTGTTCAGAAGCCCATTACTTTCTTCTAATATTTTAGTTCCCAATGCATCTTCAAGTAGAATTTCTTTTAAAGAAGGCTTGTGCCTGGCAGTTTTATTGCTTGAAAGCTCAGTTTGTTCCAGGGATAAATCTCAGAGTAAAACAAATGGTGTGTTTTCTGAAAAACCTCACAGCTGCGGTTTTTCTTCCTGTCTTACATTGAAAGAGATAAAGCTAGAGAAATCAACAGGAAGAGGACCTGGTTAAGGTGGTTTGGAAATCTTATCATTCAATATTAATTTACTACTAGCAACAGGACCAAATCCACCCAAAACATATATTAAGGGGGATTGATTAAACTGAGGGGTGAGATGGTAGGAAGAGAGAGAGAGAAAGGGAGGAGCAAAAAGGAAGAGAAATTCTATTTTTACGTATGACATCAAAAGACTAAATCCTCTGCCCTTGATGGGGATAGTTCATGGGAAGCTTTGCAATTGTAAAAGTAAATATTAGTATTGCTATCACTGTTGAGCATTTATTCCATGCTCAGGTCTTTAAGCTTTGATCTTTACAACAATGTTGCAAGTTCATTGTTATTGTCTCCATTTGATATAAAAGAACTCAGGGACTGTTACAAGTTAAGTAGCTCCCACCACCACAGAGCTAATGAGTGTTGGAGATGATTGCCCATCCTCATATCTGTTTTGTTCTAAAACCGAAAACTTTTTCCTTAGCTGTGCAGACTCTGGAAACTGCTACAGGCGTGGTTGCATCTCCCAAGATCAGCCACAGGAATCTGTCTTGAGTGTACTAGTTTAAAACAAACAAGCTACCCACGTCCTATCTCAAGAATCCAGATGTCTCTTTCCAGATTGTTTTTATGCATTCTCTTCTGAACATCCCTTGCTAATGTGACCATTAGGAATTACAGAAGCTCAAATTTAAGTATCACTTTCAATGCCTGGACAGGGAAGTACTTTCTCTTAGTTAAGAAATATATTGTTGCCAGTCGTTTTCAAAAAAGTAACTAACTCCTGGATGGCACACCCCTTGCAAATGCCTTGGGACACACAGGAGACAGGCAACCAGACAGAAAGTCCTAACCAAACAGAAATCCTAATCCGTTTCATTCACAGCAGATGTAAATTTCAGAAGTGCAGCCTGCAAGATTCTTCTGAGTAGTAAAGATAAGATCACTCACATAAACCATGGATTTGCCATCTGGAGTGCATTCTCTGAAACTTGTGTTATCTAAGTAAAAAAAAAAAAAAAAAATTTTTTTTTCTTGGCAGAATACTTCTGTCCTGTTGCCATAGTCATAATTGCATTTCTTTTTTCACTTTTTATCATGTGTGTGCTTTTTTTCAACTTGACCTGTTTCTGGGATGTATTTTAGAAATAGAAAATTTGAGTTGATGTGATATAGCATCTGGTTTTCCATGATAAATAGCTTATATTTAGTACCTTCATACTTTCCCTTCTTTTTACTTTAATTATTAGTAATAGAAACCTTTTAGAATGTGTTTTGATTTTAAATATTAGGTCAATATATTTTGAATCATATTTGTAAAATCAAGTTTGTACCCCCAAAGCAAATTATCTATTGGAGTTGCTAAGACAACATCAACTGTTTCTGATATTAGGGGTAAAAGAACATAAAAAATTATATTTAAATAATTTAATCTCTGCTCGCTTCGGCAGCATATGCTAAATAATTTAATTAGTCAAATATTTTCTATGAAAAGATTTATCAAAAAATACTCGTGAAACCTGGATTCACTGGCCTTAGTTTTGGGTTCAAAGGATTATTTATTTATTTATGTAGGCTCCACACCAAGGAACTTATAAAACACAGACTTCATCTTTTTTTTTTTCACCAGATAAAGAGCAGTTAATTTTCTCAAATTCTACTGTGGGTGCATATCTGAGTTAACGTGTTCTTTGCCATTTGTTTATGTCTTATTATTTGTCAAACTTCAAAATGCCCTGTTTGAGGGAAGAGATAAGGCACAGCTATAGATAATCATATTTTTGGAGATTTCCTGTCAATGATGTGAGAAAAAATAAAATCTTGATGTATACATACACACACTCCTAATTTCTACACAAATACAACTTAACTCAGTTGCCTCTGAAGTTGGCCAACAAAAACAAAATTCTCAGTAATTGAAAATAATAAGAAAACAATAAAAATATTTGACCACATCAGCCAGGAGTGTTCAAAGAATTTTTTTTGTCTTTTAATATATTCACTAGTTTATTTGATATTGTATTATGGAGAAAAAAATAAAAATGTCTAGTTCTATATTTTAAAATAAGCCCTGCATTTTATTTTTTTTTAACATATGTACTCATTTGGAGAGAAAATACCTTAGTATAAATTTTGTAATATAAAAACTCAAATTTCAGATTTCAATTATGTCAACAAAGAGAGTCTGACAAATTGCATATGTGAGAATATTTCTTTTTTAAAACCTCTAAGTTTTTGGTCCCTTTTATGTAAATGGAATTAATCATTACATAATGAGAGTTGGACTGGTAATTTTATTGACTTTATTTTTTAAGTTCTATTGATATTAGTAAGATTCTATCAGCAAAAAGTTTTAGTAATGCTTTGTTTCATAATATAAAGAAAAAACAGAAACTCAATAATTATTATGTCTACTTTCATTGCAACTAGACCCCAGATGTCTAAACAAACATTTTTATTTAATCCTTAAGAGAAATTCTCCAAGGTAGTTACTAACCTTGTTTTACAAATGAGATAACCAAACATACAGAAGTAAAGTAACTAGCTAAAGTCATGCAATTCATGAATCAACCCCAAGTTTGATTCCAAAGCCTGTGCTTTTACTACTAAACTGTCTTTCCTGTGAGCTCAGTGGTTATCTCTGACAGTGTCAACTACTTTAGTGTTAATTTTAGGTTACACTGCATGTGCTTGTGGTCTTTTCTCTACTTGGATCAGTCAGGAGACACTAGAATTGGCTGTGGTAAAAATTTTAACTCTGAAACATCCATGCCTTAAGATAACTGAGGTGTATTTGTCAATCACTCAAAAGACACTGTTGGGTGGATGGCATGAGTCCTGCTCCAGGTCACTAAAGATCCCCCGTGTGACAGAGGTGCCACATAAGACTGGAGAGAAAGAAGATGGGGAGAGAGAAGGGAGAAGGCACAGTGCCTTAGCCTGGAATGACACAAGTCACTTCTGCTCACATCTTATTGTCCAGGACCACCTAACTACTAGGGTCTGACTGAACTCCAAGGTCTTAGGGAAGACTAGCTTTTCTTATGCAGGGGAGAGAAAGGAAAAACTGTAAATTGGTGAACACTAGTAATGTCTAATATAGCTTCCTTATTACATGCTAATTGTTTAACATTAAGAGGTTTTTAAGGTATTCATTGCTATAACCAAAGAATTCCTGCCAAATTATTTAAAGAAAAGCACATAGACAATATAGCAAATGATAGAATATGAAAGAAGCAGGAAGGAAGCACAGAAAGAAACAAATAAGTAAAAGAATGGACTAGATGAGGGAAATACAGGCAAACATAATCCTAAGAAGATATTGATGAGAAAATAACATAAAGGCAGAATTAACTGCAAAAAAAAAAAAATGTATCAGCTCAATTAAAGAAAAAAAAACAATTACAATACATGCTATGGGAACAAGTCACACTTCCATCCATTGAGTTAAAGTATGAGTAATTCTGTAGGAGTCAAATACAGACAAAATGAGGGAGATGAAATCAAAGATGTATACAGAGTAGCGTGTATTATCTCAAAGAGATTCACTCCAAAATATGGAAGTATTAAAGTCAGTTAATTAAATGTCCAAGTCAAGTTACTAGGAAAGATTACAAAAATATATATGACAAAAGCAACAGGAATTATTTAATGAAGATATTAATGAATTCTGGAATAACAGAGAAAAAAGAATCAATCACATATTCTCCAGACATGGTTCTTGGAAAACAGCAAGCAGCAGCAGCAGCAGCAGGAATAATAATTTCAAGGACAAGAATGAATCTGATAATTCAAGTAAAGAAAAAAAACCTCCACACATCCTCCAAATGAACAATAAGGTTACATTATAAACAATATTAGGAAAGTTTTAAAAAATTAGAAACTCATACTTTTCTCAACTAATAATATCTGAAATCCAGGATGAAGTGTCATTGTTGGGAAAATATAAATTGTATCACGTAACCCAAGAGAAACAGATCTAAATCACATAACTACAAAGTAAATTGAGAAAGATGTCGAGAGATATCCTTGAACAGTATTTGAAATCCAGATAATTTCAAGTGTGGATTCTTTCAAATCATCAATAGGAATAGAAGCATTCTGTTATTTAAACTGTGTCTGACCTCCGAAAGAACAGGAAATCTTTCAAATTATTTTGTACAGTAAGAATTGTGCATACACTGGAACCTGACAAAAATAACATAGAATTTTAAAAATTGCTTATGAATATTGATGCAGAAAATATGACATATTTCCCAAATATTAATACAGTATAATAAAACATTTTAAAATTTTGCATTTACAAGTGGAATTATCCATTGGATGAAGGGATAGTTTATTATCATAAATCTATTAATATGATGAATCATATTAAGAAGTTACAAGAGAAGTCATATGATCTTATCAATAGACACTGAGAAGTATTTGCTAAAATTCAGTACCAATTTCTTCTTAAAAGCCATGAAGAAAATAGGAATAGAAGGATACTTCTTTACATACTGTTTAAAAAGAGCTTTATATAAATGTCAAATTTAAATGATGATATACATCTCATAGTTTGCAAACTGCTTTATAGTAAGGTATAAGAATTCTATTAATGTCAGGATTTAGAAATACAAAGATGCTTGCTGCCATTTCTACAATTTAATATTGCATACAAATGCCAAAGAAGTTAGAGAAGAAAATAAAATATGTGAGTAATGGAAAAGAAAACGAAAATACATGAATGTCCGTAAATGATATCACTGCATCATCATGGATTTGAGATGCCAAGAAATTAACTGAAAAACCAATAGAAGCAGTAAGAGAGCTCAGTAAATTGCCAAATAATACAAATGATCCAGATAAGTTGCACAATGCTCTAAAAATCTCCCTCAAATAGTCATATAGAAAGGAAATAAAAGAAAAAAAGATGGTTGGCTAATAAGAACAACAATAATAATAATAAATTAAATTTCCAAGAAATTTAAGTAAATGTATAACATTCATAAATATATATAAACTACTGGCTTTATTAATAGGTAGAAAAGGAGATTTCAGTTAAAAACAAAGATATTTTCTGTTCTCCATTGAGACACTGAAAAGACTTTGATTTTACTAATCAACCTAAATATTCTGTGCAATCCCACCAGGATGTTTGGAACGCTATTAAAGTGATTATACATTTTCTCTGGAAGAGCAATCATGGGGAATTTTTAAATTATAATAGTAATGTGCTATGTAATAATAAAGTGGTGTGGTACTGGCCCATAATGGACAAATCAATAGAAAGGACGAGATCTAAGAGATAAGTCTTGGTCTCCATGGGATAATTTTATCTTAAAATATATACTAAAAATGGCATTTCAAATCAGTGGCAGATGGATTATTCAATAAATAGCACTGAGATAGCTACCTAGTGTAATAGGAAAAAAAAGTAGTCTATAATAACATTTACCTAAATCCTCTTGATTTGGCTTTCTGGGTTTGTTTGTGTGTTTGTTTGTTTCTAATCCCTCCTCTTTTCCCTTCATTTCTGCCAGTAACTAGGTGAATCCATCATTAGTTCTCTCTGGAACTATTAGAATAATCTTTTAAGTCCTCTCCTGAAGTCATTTTTCTGTATGAATAAATACATAGATAAACATCCAAATGAACAATTCAGAGTGTAAAAAGGTAGAACTTCCGAAAAAGAAATTTACATTAGTAGGGATCTTTAAAAGTTTTCTGAGACATGTTAATCATTCCAAAATTTTGTTTATGGATATATTATAAGGGCAATATTTTTAACATCTCATCTATTAAGTGATTTCAGGTCTAGAGTGAAATTATAGTATGTGATATAGAAAGGCTTCTGTGTTAAAATGTAATCATCCCGGGGGAGGAGTCAAGATGGCCGAGCAGTAGCAGGCTGAGACTACATCAGGTAGCAGGAGATCAGCTAGATAGCTTACCAAACCATTGCGAATGAATGGAATGGAATGGAGCCTACAAATCCAACGGGAGATCAAAGAGAGGAAGAACAGCAATTCTGGAAACAGAAAATCAACCACTTTCTGAAAGGTAGGACCGGCAGAGAAGTGAATCGAAAGCGACGGGAGGATAGACCGTGGGGGAGGGGCCGGCTCCCAGCAAGCAGCGGAGCAACGGAGCACTAAATCGGGACTTTTAAAAGTCTGCTCCACTGACGGACATCGCTCCAGAGGCTAAACCGGGGTGAAGCCCACGCGGGGTCAGCGTGGCCACAGGCCCAGCAGGGTCACAGAAGGATCGGGGGTGTCTGAGTGTCGCAGAACTAGCAGGTATCGGAGCAGGAAGCCGGCTACAGAGACAGAGCCGAGGAGTGAGCTCTCAGCTCGGGGTTACCTTGAACTGGTCGCAGGCTGGGTGAGCTCGGAGCGCGGCCAGAGGCGAGGGAGATGGGAGTAGCTGGGGCTTTTCTCTGAGGAGTGGAGCCCCGAAATCTCAGCTCCTCCGGGCCGGAGATTGGGAGGCCGCCATTTTCATTCCCGTCCTCCGGAACTCTACGGAAAGCGCTCAGGGAACAAAAGCTCCGAAAGCGAACCCGAGCGGATTACTTAGCCCGGCCCCTGGTAAGGGCGGTGCAGCTCTGCCTCGGGCAAAGACACTTGAGAATCACTACAACAGGCCCCTCCCCCAGAAGATCAAAAGAAATCCAGCCAAGACCAAGTTCACTTAACAAGGAGAGCAGCGGCACTCCGGAGAAGGAAAAAGCAAAGCGCGGAATTCATGGCTTTCTCCCCATGATTCTTTAGTCTTGCAGTTAATTCAATTTTTTCTTTAAAGGGTATTTTCCTAGGGTCTTTGCCACCCTTTTAGTATTTTATTTGCTCCTTCATATACTCTTATCTGGAAAAAAGGACAAGGCGGAAAAACTCACCACAAAAAAAAGAACAAGAGACAGTACCAAAGGCTAGGGACCTAATCAATACAGACATTGGGAATATGTCAGATCTAGAGTTCAGAATGACGATTTTCAAGGTTCTAGCCGGGCTCGAAAAAGGCATGGAAAACATTAGAGAAACGCTCTCTGGAGATATAAAAGCCCTTTCTGGAGAAATAAAAGAACTAAAATCTAACCAAGTTGAAATAAAAAAAGCTATTAGTGAGGTGCAATCAAAAATGGAGGCTCTTACTGCTAGGATAAATGAGGCAGAAGAAAGAATTAGTGATATAGAAGACCAAATGACAGAAAATAAAGAAGCTGAACAAAAGAGGGACAAACAGCTACTGGACCACGAGGGGAGAATTTGAGAGATAAGTGACACCATAAGACGAAACAACATTAGAATAATTGGGATTCCAGAAGAAGAAGAAAGAGAGAGGGGAGCAGAAGGTATATTGGAGAGAATTATTGTAGAGAATTTCCCTAATATGGCAAAGGGAACAAGCATCAAAATCCAGGAAGTGCAGAGAACCCCCCTCAGAATCAACAAGAATAGGTCCACACC